>CAUYQG010152966.1:0-32651 GCA_963574415.1 Tarsius wallacei
TTCTGAAAGAACTAGAAATGACCCAGCAATCCCCCTATTGGGAATATACCCGGAGGAACTCAAGTCATTCTACCAAAAAGATACCTGCACAAGCCAGGCTCGGTGGCTCAGCCTGTAATCCCGTGCTTTGGGAGGCCGAGGTGAGTGGATAGCCTGAGCCCTTGGGTTCGAGACCTGCCTGGGCAACTTGGCAAGACCTCATCTCTGCAATAAATCAAAAAATTAGCCCGGCGTGGTAGCGCGTGCCTGTAGTTCCAGCTACTTGGAAGGCTGAGGCGGAAGGATCCCCGGAGCCCAGCAGGTCGAGGTTGCGGTGGCTGGGAGCGGCCACTGCACTCCAGTCTGGGTGACAGAGTGAGACTCCAACTCAAAAAAAAAAAAGATACCTGCACAAGTATGTTTGTTGCAGCTCTATTCGTAATAGCAAAAACATGGAACCTACCATGCTGCCCATCGATGCTGGACCAGATTTTAAAAATGGGTACATATACACAATGAAATATTATGCAGCCATAAAGAAGGACAAACATATGGATGTTGCAGCAAGTTGGATGGATTTGGAGTCGATCATACTCAGGGATCTCTCACAGAAACAAAGAATAGAGTCCCATATGTTCTCACTCATCAGTGGACCTTGAACAATTATCATAATACTATAAGAAAGGGATTGGCAGTTGAGGGAAACTGCCAGGAGAGGGAAGGGCACACCTCATCAACAAGGGTACCTGCATAATCAACGTTTGTATACCTAACCCTGAACTGTACCCCACATCTTTAAAAGAAAAAATAAAAATACATTTTAAAAAGTGTTGGGATTCTGGATATACTTTGAAATTAGAGCCAACAAGATTTTACTGATGGACTAGACAACAGAAGAATCAAGCGTATTCCAAAGTTTTTGACTTGAGCAAAATGAAAGTATGGTGCTATTGAGGTGATGCCGTAGGTGGGTCAGATTTGTGTGTGTAGGTTGGAGGAAAAACAGAATCTCAGTTGGACATCTTCAGTTTAAAATACCTATTGAACAACTAGATGGTGTTGATGAGTGGTTGTTGGCTATAAGAGTTTGGGATTTGAGGTCGAAGTCAGATGGAAGATACTAACTGGGGCTCATCAGTGTATGCATAGTATTAAAACCACCGGATCCAAGAGGGCGTAAGCATAGTTTAAAAAGACGGAGACGTCCAACAAGTTGAGCTTTGGGGGTTCCAACTTGTACTGATTGGGAAAATGGGGAAGGCCCCCTGAAGAGACTGAGGAGAGATTGGCCAGGGTAATAGGAGAACCAAGAGAAGATGGTGCCCAGAAGACAAGGGAAGAAAGGGTTTCAAAGAGCGGGGCAGGATCAATCTGTTAAACACTGCTGAGAAGTTGAGTGAGATGAAGTCTAAGAGAGAATCATCAGATTGACAATGTGGAGGTCACTGATGTGACCTTGACAAGGGCAATTTAGTAAAAGGAAGAAAGTGCCTAACTAGAGTGCTGCGGACGCTGACTGATGACCCAGGAAGACAGGAGTCATCTGCTCGATGATCACAAACAGGCAAGAAAGAGGGGACACAGAGCTTAGATGAGATGGCGTTAATGAGGAGACCAGGCAATTCACTGCAGTTGAAGGAAAAGCAGGAAGTTCTGTTTGTAGAAGATTGGCCGATGGGGACTGGTGGAAACTCACTTTTAGTTGAAATAGGATGCAAGATTATTATCAGCTGAGAGAAAGGACAGTCCAGAAATGTTGGAGGCTGAAAGAGAGATGAGATGACAAGTAGTCATCTAGGAGAGTCGTAGGATGAATTAACTAGGAAATTATAATAGTAATCCATGGCAAGACTAAAGGCCGCTTGATGATTTGGGTCATAAAGACAGATCAGCCAGCTCAGTCATGTGATATATCTCTGTCCATGTGTCATTGCTCAGGTGCAGGGGAGCACTCAGTGGAGGTTTAGCTTTGACTAGGTTTGGGGTTTTCGCCAGGCAAGTTTGATGGGCAGGTGCAAGGGAACTGAAGGCGTGGAGCTATGGTGATTCTACAGTACCGGGCCGTCTCAGCAAATGGTACTCTCAATCGCTTGGTTACTCCAGTCAAAAACCTCAGAATCATCTGTGATTCCTCTCTTTCCCCATCCCCCACGGCCATCCCATTCACAGGTCCTATTGTTGCTTCTAAGCTATATCTGGAACCTGTCACCTTTTCTCTGAATCTCTGTGGCCACCATCTCTGCTTGACCACTCATCAGCATCTTGGTCATCTAACTGGTCTCCCCACCTCTACTCTCTTCTCATCACCCAGCAATCTGCCCTCCACACCACAGACAGAATCCGTTTCAAACATCTTAGTCGGGCTATATATTCCTTTACTTAAACCTTCAGTGGCTTCCCACTGGACTTTCATTTTAACCCAAATTGTAGCCACGAAGGCCCTCACTCCTCTGTCGATTTCTTTAACCTTCTATTCTGTGGTACTGCTTATTCTATGACTGCTGTATTGTAGACACACTGGCCTCGTCTCTGGTTTCAAATATTCAAATTCTTTTTGTCTCAGACTGGACCGCTCATTCCCCAGCTCGTTTTCTTTCTTTCTTTTTTCTTTTTTTTGGTTTGGTCTCCCTCTGTCACTTAGGCTAGAGTACAGTGGCACCATCACAGCTCATTGCAGCCTCAGCCTCCTAGGATCAGTTGATACTCCTGGGTAGCTAGAACTTACACCACCATACCTAGCTAATTTTTTTTTTGGTAGAGAGGAGGTCTTACTATGTTGCTCAGGCTGGTCTCCAACGTCTGGGCTCAAGCAATCCTCCTGTCTCAGCCTCCCAAAGTGCTGGGATTACAAACCTGGCTTCCCTTGGCTCTTTACTCATTCTTCATGTCTCAGATTAAACTGTAACTTCTTCAGAGAAGACTTCCCCGAGGACTGCATTTAAAGCACCTCTACCCACATACTCTGCATCACACCTCATTTCTTCTAGTGCCCTTAAACAATCTGACTTTATCTTTATATATTTCTTCACCTGTGTACCCCAACTAGGAATGAGGGCAGGAACTTAGTCTCTTTCATTCTCATTCCTATTCCTAGAGCAGTGACTCTCAAACTTATTCATCTTAGGAAGTTTACACTCTTAAAAAATCACTCAGGACCACAAGGAGCTTTTGTGTATGTAAGTTACGTCCATAAGTTATGTCGATTACTATTTGCCATTAGAAATTTAAACTAAGAAACTGAGAAAATCTTTATGGATTCCCTCATTTAAACCAATTAAAATGTTAACATAATTAACATTTTATGAAAAATAATTCTATTATCTAAAACAGAAAAAATAGTGAGAAAGGTGATATTATTCTTTGTTTTGCAAATCTTTTTAATGTCTGGTTTAATAGGGAACATCTGGATTTTCATGTCTGTTTCCATTTTCAATCTGTTGTGATCTGTTGTTTGAACTGAAATACACGAAGGCCGGGCTCAGTGGCTCAGCTTGTCATCCCAGCACCTTGGGAGGCCAAGGCAAGTGGATGGCCTGAGCCCGCGGGTTCGAAACCAGCCCGGGCAACTTGGCGAGATCCCATCTCTACAATAAATCAAAAATTAGCTGGGCATGGTAGTACACGCCTGAGGTTCCAGCTACTTGGAAGGTTGAAGTGGAAGGATTGCTGAAACCCAGCAGGTGGACGCTGGGGTGGCCGTGAGTGTGACACTGCACTCCAGCCTGGGCAACGGAGTGAGACTCCAACTCAGAAAAATAAATAAATAAATAAAAGATTAAGAAGAAGAAGAAGAAGAAGAAAGATATGAAAACAATCTGTCCTCATATTGATGTATAAAAGTCTACATTAGATTTTTTAGATAATTGGGTATCCTTCTTTGATACTGCACTAAAACTCAACAAGCAGTTCTTAAAAGGTTAGTTACAACATGGAATCTGAAACTATTTCAATTAACTTTGTATCGTACCTAAATTAGTCTACCTGGAGATATGAATGAGTCTTTTACCTGTGAATGATTTTGCAACCTCGTGCACTGGTCATTTGGCAAGTTTTGAGTTGTTAGGTTATAAAGAGTTTTCAAAAGTTGACATATTTTATTATAAAATATTTTTAAAATCACATTTGTTCTGATCTCATCTGAAGAGTCTTCAAGTATTGGGAGGTTGTCAAACTTGTCGTAGTAAATAAAAATTTTTTAATTCTAATTTTCACTTGAAAGCTTTAATTTTTTTATTGGCATCGCGTATTGTCAGTTGCTTATTTTGAAGTGACAGACTCCCTTTTTCAGTTTTTAAAATGTGTTTTCAAAATGCCCCAGTCTGAGTAATCATAGTTGTCAGTCAGTTGTTCTTTCATGATGTTCCATGAGGCAATGTAGGTAATTCAGCTTTCAGATAATGGCAGAAGTGTTTTTCTTCAAAATAACCATTGTACTTCTGTGTACATCCTTTCCATTTTATCACAAAATATTTTTTAAACTTCTGTCCAAGGGTTGAGATTTAATAAAAGTAAGAACTTCTACTGCCTCAGCAAGGATATTCTTAATAAATAAAACTGGTATTTTGAGTTTCTTTATCTTTAAAAAAACTGTGGGTGCATGTCAGTGAAGGACACGGTGGCTCTTGGTAGAATTTGGTACCACTGCCTTGATTCATGCTAAGACACCAGCAGTTTCACCCACCCTGGCTTTTACACCACCGGTGCAAATGTCAGCATGGTAGAAAAATAACCTCTTAGCATTGTTATGAATATAGTTACTATCTCACAGGCTTTCTACAAGAGTCTCAGGAACCTAGGGATCCACAGGTCATAATCGAATGCATGATAGCCCGATGCATAGCAGGAAGTCATAAAACATTTTGTCAGATAAATGAGGGACTGGAGTATTCTACTTAAGTCAGTCTATTATTACTGATTTAGCAATTACGTGTTCTAGAAGCAATTGTTTCAGGAATTATTATTTTGCCAGAAACATTTTATATGAAAAAGAATAAGGAGTCTTTTAATCAAAGATACATAGCCATATTCACCTTTACATAGAGCTAAGACACTGCACAGATCAAGTTAAACAGACCTTCTCATCTTGAGAAATTTATAGACACTACAGATGTAAACAGTATAAGCAGGGCTAATACTGAACATGTATACATTAGTTAATAATGTCAAGTTGTAGAGGGATAACCACATATTAGGTGAGATACCATTAATGCCTAAGTCCTCAAGGGAAAAAAATTTAAAACCCTACTAAATTAAATTAGATAAGATCTGAGTAAATGGAAAGCTCCATTTCGATAGAGTAACAATTTAAGGATGTCAATTATCTTGAAATTGCCCTATACATTCACTGCAATCCCTATTCAAATGTCAGTCGCAATAGACAAGTAGACAAAGAGAATAAACATAAGAAATAGATCAGGAAGTCATAGCTGTACTATAGAGGAAACTCCTGGAATCAACAAGACTGAAAGCCCTAGAAAGATGAGGGAAATTGAAAACTAGTTGAACTGGAATATACTAAATAATCCACTAGATAGTAATTAGTATATTCTCATAAGTAGAGAAGAAAATTATCACTGAGATACTACTTTACACCCATCATATAAGGAAAAATCACCCAGTTGGATAATGATATATGTTGATGGGGAAATGAGAATGCCTTCGTATTTAGCTGCCGCCATTTTGAAGAGGAATCTGGCAAAGCCATTGTGCATGTGCTGTACAATTATCCAACCCCATTCCTAAAGAGAAAAGAAGAGGGAATCTTGAAAAAAGAAGCATGCAAAATAATATATTTTCATGACATTGTTTATGGAAGCAGAGAATCTGAAGCAACCTTGTTGATCATCTTTGGAGAAATATATAAGATGGAATACGGCCCAGTAGTTAGAGACAACATAGATCTGAAAAACATAATTCTTCATGAAAAACAGAAGAAGAAAATGAGTTACATTTATGTAAATTTAAAAATTATACACACACCAAATGGGACACTACATATGTCCAAAGATACATATAAGAATATTCATCAAACATATCACAGCAGTTACCTGTTTGGGGGGGGTATAATAATGGGAAGAAAACAAGTTAAAATTGCTTTCTTTGCTTAGCTCAGATCAATGATGATAATGTGTCATGGACCAAAGAGTCTGCAACTATTTCTTCTCTTAGGAAAAAAAAGAGCAAAAAAATTATTTATGTACATTGTAGAATGGTAATAGGTTCATGTTGTCTGTATATTTTGACAAGGATAATTAGAAAAATGTGTTACCTGCTTCTTTTATGATTAATCAGGGAAATTCGCCAGAGGACTGTAGAGTTTTTGAAGGCTGAAAGAAGATCTCAATAATTTAGCTTTTCTAGTCCTCTGATTGCAAGTATATCTGATCCTTGACCATACCAAATGGATTTTTGTCTATTTTTCTTTGGAATAGTTATCAGTGGAGAATCCACATCTTATTCTAACAGTCAATTTTAATATTTGACTAACAACCCCATCAGTACATTCTTATGTCTGTGTTATATTTCCACAGTTACTTTCAAGTCATGTTTCAGAGAAGATGAATAAAAGTTGGTCTACATTTCTCTTGTTACAATACTTCATGTATTAGGAAGCAATGATTGTTTCCAGACTAATTAATTCCAACTCCTTCTATCTTTTCTCCTGGGTCTTATTTATTCAACACTTTAATCATATTATTAGTCTACTCTGAACTTCTCCACTTCACAGCATTCTCATCAAGGTGAGGAGACATAAACTGGGTGTCATACTAACTCCATCATGTTCCTAATCAAGTGAGAGAAATTATTTCCGACTCTCATTTCCATGAGCCCTCAACGATAATAGCTAGTGGCTGGGTCATCTCATCAACTGTTTTCTTTATGAATTTTAATGATAGCAATCCCTTATATGTATAAATTTTATTACCAAGCACTGTCATTTGATCTTCCAACAGCTTGGTAATGACAGGAAAGATGCCATAATTCTCTTTGCACAGAAGAGGAACGTGACAGTGCAAAGAGGTGACTGGAACTTGCCTGTGGTCACTAAGCTAAAAGTGCTGATGGTGGGATTGCACATTCGAAGCATGTAGCAAGCATGTGGTCTGCTTGGATGGGAGGCAGCATAGAGTAAGAGAAAGAGTGTTAGTATGTTGCCAGAGGACTTGAATTCAGACTCTACCTTTGCCCCTGGCAGTCTTGTGACCAAACAGGGATACTAAGAGGGCTGATGTGTGAAAGTCAAGGTTAAGGTGTAACAAACTTTCTAAACTTTGAGTGTCATCCTCTCCTCATTCTGATAGAGTCGAGTGCATCTTTCTTTCTCTTTTCTGCTCCCACATCACCACGTGCCCTGACACCTTTGTTCTTCCTTACAACTGTATAATTAATCCAGTCTCGAAATGTTTAGAAACAATGGGCAAAATAAAATGCATTAGTTATTCCTACTTCTTTATATTTGTGGTTTCGAGGCAGTAGATGGAGCAAACAACCATAAGACATATTTTAATATCGATGGAATTTTTGCAAGTCCTGTGACTTTCTAAACCTTTGGGAGTTAGTACGAGAGAGCAAGATTTTGGAATATGTCAGTGATCCACGATGGCCACACTTTCATTTATTGAACATAATCGTAGTACTTGTGCCCCAGATTTTCCCACCTGGAGTGCCAGGAAGTCTTCGCAGGTGACAAAGTTATATATAAGAAATATATAAACTTTATTTTTTGCTCTGTAGGGGACATCTGGAATTGTATGCCTAACACTTCTCTTCTGGACAATGTTGTTTTCATTCATGTAATTAACATTGGTCTAGGGCCTCTCTCCATGTTTCTGGTTTCCTGAGAGCTAGCTATATCCTTGACCTACTTGTAATTTGGTTGTTCAATGCTTCCTTGGATTACAAGTCAATTTAACTCTCTTTTTGCCTGAATGTGGTGAAATTGATGTCTCCCTTTCACTACTCAAATGAAACTTGCTACACCTGAGGTGTATATGGTTAGAGTGATGTCTTTTGGAAGGGCCAAGTAGCATATGCAAAATTGTGTACTGAAAGAATCTGTACAACTCACTCACTTGCTGTCTGAATTCTAAGTTAAACTGGAATCTTGTTTATGTGGAGTGAAAGCCTTTTACTCAAGCACTGAACATCTATGTCAAAAGCATCCAACTGGTTTTTAAGAAAAAGCAATTTTTAATTGACAAAAAAAAACCCCTGTGATTTTACCCAAATAATATATACAGGGAAAACACTGGTATTCCTCAGTACATCTAGAAATGCTCCTGTCAAGTCTAAAGTTGCTAAAGAGGGCAAGGTTTGAACATAGATTATGAAATGCAGAGGGGTTACCATGGTATTATCCATAACTGACAATAGCCTAACATAATTCTGAAAAATTCTTAGACACCGGACACACAGACTTACTCTCATATTTTAATTTGCTGCTGAAAGAAAAAAAAAGACAAGTAATTACATGGATAAAAGAATAATACTACTGGCAGTTAAAATACATTATGTTTTTTTATATAGGTTTTTCTTTATTGAAAGCCATGGTAAAATGGATGAGATACGTCAAATGGCTAGCTTCTTATAGTTGAGAGATTCATGCCTTTTTTTCCTACACTTCTGACAGATCACTAGTTGTGATTAGAGTTATCTGTTTTTTCAAATACATGCATCTACAAAAAATAATGTTGGATTAAATACACCCAGGTCAAATTGAATTGCTCAAATAATTTTATTCTTAATTCTCAAAAACTTCTAGGACATGATTAGTTCATATACTTTATTGATTGACGGCTATGTAAGTTTATGCTACCAAGTTTTTAAAATTATCTTTTTAAAGAAAAGTTTTTAGTGGAGGTTTCCACCAGGAAGTCTATTGAAAAGCAAATGGAGATAATTGAACAAGTTTCATTGTCACTTTAGAGACTCTTTTTTAACTCTCATAGAGATTGGAAATTGGGAGTGAAACAAGAAGAAATCTCCAACTTTAAAACATCTGAATGACTCAGCTGTGTAAAAATGGAAAACTGTGTGCTTTGAGGCTACAGATAACTGAGATGGCAAGATCATTAGTAAGGCAATTAGTACATTTAACCAGCCACGGACTGGTCCTTATATAACCTTGCTTTTCTTCTAGTATCAATTGGCCTGACAGAATATGTAGATAATCTCTAGTTCAGAGTCGCAACGGTATTGGGACTTTTTAGTTTAGAATTGCTCATTTTATTGAATTTCATAGCCTATCTAGCATTTGTGTATATGTAAGCAATACATAGCTTTCTTGTATCTTTCACGGCTTTGTTTTGTGAATAATTGTGTCCTGATATGTAAATGTCAGCATGACCTTTTGTAAAGCAAAGTTTCATTAGGAAAGGATGTTTAATTTTTAAAAAGTAATGGAATACCTTTGCTTATCAGGACCCTAGTAAAAGGCAGTGTGGAGTATGGTAGCTTGATACCGACAGATCAGATTCAGTTCCCTTGATCTGCTTAAGTTTCCACAGGGATGGATCTTAAAATAGTCACCATGTCATGCTAAAATACTGCAACTTGTTGTTTTTGCCACCTGTATCACCAACTGTTCACCACTGTTTAAGAGTAGCCACATGCAAACATACCAGCCGGTATTTTCTTTGTCATTATTATTGTGGCCCATAAATTAAGAGAGCAACACATTAAGAGCATTTTCCTACAATCAGATACTACTTTTGAGATTACAATGGCTGATATTAAATGTACTCCCTTTTATAATTATGACATTTTGTATAGATATTGCATAGAAAAATCATAATTTTCTTTCTGGGAGAAAAATACTTCGCCCAATACAATGGGTATAATGGACAAACCTAAATAATGACTTATAAGTTTGGAAAAAGCCTACATAAGGAATGATTTCTCACCAGAAAAAAAAACTTGATAGAAAAATTCAGAATCTGTAGTTTTATATATTACATTGGACAATTGACAAGTTAGATATACTGCCAAATAGTAACAATGTAGTAAGATACTTCAGTATCTTTTTTTTTTATTTTGGTATGTTACTGACTTTGCTGTTATGGGTGAACTACTTTTTTATATACACAACTTAATTCTTGGATTAAGTAAATCCAAATGGGAAACTACCAAAGGGAGAAGCAAATGTAATTTGACTCTGAGACACGGCGTGAAAGATTAAAAATATGAATGGATAATGGAATTTTTTCCAAGGGTTATTTTACTGTTACCATTTTTTTCACCAAAGAAACATTTTCAGGTATCAAAAATGAAACCAAAGTAAGCTTTATTATTATGTTTTTTTAACTTTTCATTTTTTTGAGTTGGAGTCTCACTCCATCACCCAGGCTGGAGTGCAGTGACATGCTCACGGCCACCCCAGTGTCCACCTGCTGTGTTTCAGCGATCCTTCCACTTCAGCCTTCCAAGTAGCTGGAACCTCAGGCATGCACCACCATGCCCAGCTAATTTTTGATTTATTGTAGAGACGAGGTCTCGCCAATTGCCCGGGCTGGTCTCAAACCCGCGGGCTCAGGCCATCCACTTGCCTTGGCCTCCAAAACTGCTAGGATGACAGGCTGAACCACCGAGCCGGGCTCAAAGGTAGCTTTAGATCAAAGGATGGTGCCTACCAGAAATAAATCCATGCATATATGATCAAGTAATATTCAACAAAGGCACCAAGAATAGGAGGATAGTCTCTTTAATAAATGATGTTGGAAAAAACTCAATAGCTACAAGCAAAAAAAAGAAATTGGATACATATCTGATACCATATACAAACACCAACTCAAAATGGATTAAAGATTTAAACATAAGACCCCAAACCAGAGAGCTCTTAGTAGGATACATGGGGGGAAAGAAAGCTCCATGTCATTGATTCTGGCAATGACTTTTGGATATGCCATCAAAAACACATAGACAACAAAAGAAAAAAATAAACAAGTGGAAGTACATCAAACTAGGAAGTTTCTACACAGAAAAGGAAACAACTACCAAAATAAAAAGACAGCCTACAGAATTGGAGAAAATATTGGCAATCTATATATCCACTAGGCGTTAATATCCAAAATATATAAGGAACTCATACAAATCAAGAGTGAATAACACAATTAAGTGGTCAAAGGCCCTGGATAGACATTCTTCCAAAGAAGACATACAAATGATCAATAGGTATATTAAGATGTGTCCGACATCACTAATCTCCAGAAAAATGCAAATCAAAACCACAGTGAGATATTACCTCACTCATGTTAAGACTGCTGTTGCCAAAATGCCAAAAGACAAGTGTTGGCAAGAACATGCAGAAAAGGAGATCTTTCCCTTTCCGTTGCTGGTTGGAATGCAATTGGATGCAGCAATTATGGAAAGAGTATGGAGTTTCCTCAAAAAATTAAAATAGAACTACCATATGGTTCAGAAATACCACTTCCTGGTATATATTCAAAAGAAATGAAATCACTATCTTGAAAAGATATCCACACTTCCATATCCATTGCAGCATTGTTTATAATAGCCAAGATATGAGAATAATCTCTGACTGGGCGTGGTGGCTCAAGCCTGTCATCCCAGCACTTTGGGAGGTTGAGGTGAGAGGATTGCTGGAAGTTTGAGACCAGTCTGGGAAATATGGTGAGACTTCATCTCTACAATTAATCAAAAAATTAGCCAGGCATGGTAGCATGTGCCTGTAGTTCCAGCTACTTGGAAAACTGACGCTGGGATGGCCATGGGCATGCCACATCACTCCAGCCTGGGTGACGGAGTGAGACTCCAACTCAAAAAAAAAGAAAAGAAAAGAAAAACAAAATAATCTCTGTATCTGTCAACAGATGAAGGGATAAAGAAAATGTGGTATATGAACACAATGGAATATTATTCAACCATAAAAAAGAAGAAAACTTGCCATGTGCAACAACATTGATGAACCTGAAGAACATTATGCTAAGTGAAATATGCCAGACACAGAAAATCAGATACTGCATGATTTGACTTACATGTGAACTCTAAGAAAGCTCAAATCGTAGAAGCAGAAAGTAGAAAGTGGTTACCAGGGATCAGGGGTAGGAGAAACGGAAAGATGTTGGTCAAAGGGTAACACGTTAGCGATTATAAGACGAATAAATTCTGGAGAGCTAATATACAGCATGTGACTATAGTTAATAATAATGTATAATATACTTGAAATTTCTTAAGAGAGTAGATCTTAAGTATGTTCACCATAGGAAAAAAGAAAACTACGTGAGATTATGGTTATGCCAATGAGCCTTATTTTGGTAGTCATTCCGCAATGTTTACATATATCAAAACACCACATTGTGTGTCTTGACTCTGTAAAAAGTTTTCAGTTATATTCAATAAAACTGCTGGGCCGTATTCAGTAATATGCTTCCACAGCCGCCTTCTTATATATTTCTCCAACGATGATCAACAAAACTGGAAAAAATAATGCGTAATAAGAACTATTTAAAGGTAATGGAGATGTTATCGTGAACAAAAACTGTTTTAGAAATTCTGATTTGTTAGAATTAACGTAAAAATATTAACATTTCCCAGACATGAATCATGATAGAGTGAACTATAGAATGAAAGTGGCTAAGCTATATTCTGATATCTGGTGTTGTTTAGCCAGAAGTAAAAAAAAAAAAAAAATTAGCAAAGAAACAGTTTAAAAAAAAAAAAGTTGATTAAAAAAAAAATCACTGAAGCCTTGGTATGCAGTATAATTACTCTTATCAAGTTGACTTCACGATTTAGCACAGACATCTGGTAAATTAACATCTAATTGCTTTCCCCTGAAGGACTGACCCTGTAAATAAGCAACTTAGTTTCCCTTTTTATATGACAAGTTTCCTATAAATGTTTTATAACCTTAAACAAGCTTCACCTGAATACATATTTTCAGTTTTAGTTTTTTAAAAAATTTACTTATTTATTCTAAAGATGTGGGGTACAATTCAGGGTTAGGTATATAAACATTGACCGTGCAGGTCCCCTTGTTGATGAGGGGTGCCCCTCCCTCCCCTGGCCGTTTCCCTCAACTGCCAGTCCCGCCCTCCTCCCCATATTTTTAGTTTTGATTTTTATTTTTGCTCTTTATGTAGCTGTACAAGTGCAGCTTTCTTTCATGCACATAACATGTGGTGGTGAAGTCTAGGCTTTTAGTGTGCTCATCGCCTGAATAGTGGACATTGTTCCCAACAGGTAATTTTTCAACCCTACTCCCCTTCCCGTCTTTTGTGTCTCCACTGTCTATTAGTCCAGCCTGTATGTCCATGTGTCCCTGTTGATAAGTTCCCACTTATACAGGAGAACATGTGTCATTTGACTTTCTGTTTCTGAGTTATTTCCGTGAGGATGACGGCCTCCTGTTCCATCCTGGTTGCTGCCAAAGATATGATTTCATTTATGGCGGAGTAGTATTCCATGGTATGTATACCACGTTTTCTTTATTCAATCCTTCACTGATGGACACTTAGGCTGATTCTGTATCTTTGCTATTGTGAATAGTACTGTGATAAACATATGAGTGCAGGTGTCTTTGTCATATAATGATTTGATTTCTTTCCCTTTGGGTATACACTCAGCAGTGGGATTGCCACATCGAAGGGTGGTTCTATTTTTAGTTTCCTGAGCAATCTCCATACTGTTTTCCTTAGGGGTTTACTAATTTACATTCCCACCAACAGTGTATAAGCGTTCCCTGTTCTCCACATCCTCACCACCATCTGTTGCTTTTTGACTTTTTAATAATAGCATTCTGACGAGTGTTCGATGTATCTCATTGTGGTTTTTAATTTACACTTTTCTGATAATTAGTGATGTTGAGCATTTTTTCATATGTTTGTTGGCCCCTTGTGTGTCTTTTTAAAAAAAATGTTTATTCGTGTCTTTTGTCCACTTTTTAATTAAGTTATTTGTTTTTATCTTGTTGAGTTGTTTGGGTTCCTTGTAGATTCTGAATATCAGCCTTTGTTGGATGCATAGTTTGCACATTTTTTTCCCATTCTGCAGGTTGTCTGTTTACTCTTTTGATTGTTTATTTTCCTGTACAGAAGCTTTTTAATGTAATTGAGTCCCATTTGTCTATTTTTGTTTTTATTGTGTTTATTTTTGAGGACTCAGTCAAAAATTATTTGTGCATGCCAATGCCTAAAAAGTTTTTCAGGGTTTCTTCTTGGATTTTTATAGTTTCAGGTCTTCTGTTAGGCTGTTAATCCATCTTGAGTTGACTTTTTTATATGGTGAGTGGTAGGGGTTTCATTCTTCTGTATATGGCTTTGCAATTTTCCCTGTATCATTTATTGAATTGTATATTTTTGTTGACTTTGTTGAAGATTGGTTTGCCATAGGTATGTGGCTTTATTTCTGGATTCTCGATTCTGTTGAATTAATCTATGTGCCTTTATACCAGTACCATGCCGTTTTGTTTACTATAGCGTTGCGGTATAAGTTTAAGTTAGACAATGTGATGTCTCAAGATTTGTTCATTTTTGCTTAGAATTGCTTTAGCTATCTAGGCTATTTTATGGCTCCACATGAATTTTAGGACTGTTTTTTCTAATTCTGTAAAAAATGACATTGTTGACTTGATGGAGATTGAATTTAATCTGTAGATTGCTCTGGGCAGTATGGTCTTTTTAACAGTATTAATTCTTCCAATGCATGAGCAGGGAATGTTTTCTATTTGCCTGTGTCATCTGCAATTTCTTTCATCAGCATTTTTTTTGCGTTCCTTGTAGAGAGCATTTACTTTCTTCATTAAATACATTTCTAGGTTTTTTGGGGGTTTTTTTGTAGTTACTGTAAATGGGATTGACTTCTTGGTTTGGTCCTCAGCTACATCATTATTGGTATACAAAAAATACTGTTTTCTTCATGTCAATTTTGTATTCTGAAATTTTGCTGGGTTCATTTATCAAATCTAAGAGTTTTTGGTAGCGTTTGTAGGGTTTCCTAGATATAAAATTATATTACTGAATTTGTCATTATTTTTATTTCTAAACCAAATACAAGATAGTTATGTATTCTAAAACACCAAAAGAGCTGATTAGCCTCCTGTTTAAACCATCAACTATAATTCAGGATAGAGCAGGAAATAATTGGCCCAAAAATGCCCACTCTAGACTCTGAGTGATCTGGATTTCTAATTCACCCTCAGAGGATAACTTTATGGGGGTGTTGTTTTATGTATTTTTACAGTGGATCTTACTGTTCTGTTTCTCTGCTCTACAAAGGGGGTACATGAAGGAGTCTTAGCATTTTAGGGATTTTACAACCCTCTTGGAGTATCAATTAAAAGCTATGGATTCCACGCACAGAAAAAAGAACACATATACAAACATTTGCAAACAATTTCAAGATGTTCACTCACTGCTCAAAGCTCCTGTGTGCTTGGTCCCAAGTTAAGAAACTATCGTGCGATGTACCATGAACTTGCTACGAGCACAGCATTTTCTCGGTCACTGAAGTCTATATGGCTTCCATCATACGAATTCCCACCTGCGGGTAGGTAGAATGCCTGGGAAGGATAGAACAGTAGAAGAGAAGAGTTTTGGCAGCCTGGCGCAAACCCTAAAAGAGTTACACATCAGGCTGGGTTCAGTGGCTCAGTCTGTCATCCCAGCACTTTGGGAGGCCGAGGCAAGTGGATTACCTCAGCCCACAGGTTTGACACCAGCCCGGGCAACTTGGTGAGACCTCGTCTCTACAATAAATAAAAAATTAGCCGGGCATGGTAGTGTACACCTGTGGTTCCGGCTACTTGGAAGGCTGAGGTGGAAGGATCACTGGAGCCCAGCAGGTTTATGCTGGGGTAGCCATGTTTGTGCCACTGCACCCCAGCCTGGGTGATGGATGGAGTGAGGCTCTAACTCAAAAAAAAAAAAAAAAAAAAAAAAGAGTACTCATCAGTACATAAAAGGAATGAACAAGCCCTCAGCATTAGACATTCTGTCATCACTGACAGTTCCCAAAGAAGTCAAATCCACAATTTGTCTAATGTTCAAATTTTAGTTCTTGATTTTACAGTACTTTTGATAGACAAATATATATTTTACATAAGTAACTGTACAATAATTTATATTTTTCCTCTTGCAAATTGTTAAAAAAAAAAAACATGACTTTATGCCACCCTGGTGTCCAAAAAAAAAAAAAAAAAAAAAATGGACACAAAGGAGACTATGGCTAGTTTCCAAGCTTTTCTGCAAATAATCATGCAGTGGTGAAGAAGAATTAGAAACAGCTAACTCTTTTGCTTAGCTTTTTTTTTTTTTTTAACAATTAAGGAATGCATTCATCATACAAAGTCTTACTGTCAAATTGATCCCAACAGCTTACACTGAAGACCTTTTATGAAGCTGATGGGTGAAAATTATATGAGTCAAGCATCAGGCTGAATACAACAATGGAAACTTCCTTTCCACCTCTCCTGGGGGAAAGTCACTTTTATTTTTAAGTGTCAAAATTTTAAAGTATTGTAAAAAAAAAAACAAAAAAGACACATAATGTAAGAGAGATAAGTTGGTCAAACGTGGGTGACATAAATGTTTTCAAAGTTGAAGAATGAACTTCTGCTTCCAGCCAAGATGAAATAACAAGCATTGGATTTATCCTCCTTCTTGAAACAAATTTTAAAAACTGAATAAAATGTAGGGAGCATTGGTTTTTCAAGAAGTTGAAGATTAGGCAATGAGTGACAGTAATCCTAAGAGACCAGAAACAAATGTGATAAGCACCTAGATTGTCCCAACTTATTGTCTAGAAACAGTTTCCAGACTGTCACACAGAGTAAAGGAACCCATACAGAGATCTGCAGTCTCTCCAGGTCCAGAAAGGCCAAGGCTACTAGAATTTGCAGGGCATGGAACTGTATGCAAAGAGATTTCTTACACACACTAACAAAGCTTACTCAAGAAAAAGTAGATCATTTTAATAGCCATATATCTATTAAATAAATTGAACTTTTAGCTATAAATATTCCCACAGAGAAAACACCAAGTCCAGATGGCTCCATACATAAGCGTCTACCCAAACACTTAAGGAAGACAATTTTACAAAAACTCTGCCAGAAAATTAAAAAGGAAAAAAATACTTTCCAACTCATTCTGTGAGGCCAGCTTCATACAGATATGAGAACAAAAGATAATATGTGTTTTTAAAGTCATGTAAAACTTGACTTTACATGACATTTTAGGTTCTCTGTCTTTAGTAGATCAACTACCCAATAAGAAGGAATTATTTTTTTGCGTGTTTGTTTGAGTTGGAGTCTCACTCTGTCACTCAGGCTGGAGTGTAGTGGCCTGATCACAACTCACCACGGCCTCAACCACCTAGGCTCAGGTAATCCTCCTGCTTCAGCCTCCCAAAGTGGGAGGCTTTATAGGCAGAAAACCACAGGCTTATATTTTTCATAAACACATTTTTATAAATACATGACTTTTAAAAATAAAATTTAACAAAATTTTGGCAATCTAAATCAAAAAGTGGATTCCAAGTGGGGTTTTCTGAGAAATGCAAGGCTGGTTTAACATTCAAAAGTCTCTCAAAGTAATTCCCCATAGTAATAGAGTAAAAAAGGAAAACTATGAACATCTCAGTAGGTGCAGGAAAAGCATTAAATGAAGTCCACAGCCATTACTGATAAAAACTCTCAGCAAACTAGGAAGAGAAGGGAGCCTCCTCAATCTGACAAAAGGCATCTATGAAAGTCTACGTTTAACATCAGACTTAATAGTGACAGATTAAATTTCCTCCTAATGTCAGCAAAAAAGCAAGTGTGTCTTGCTCTCACCACTTCTTTTCAACGTGTTACCAGAGCTTAGAGTAAGAAATAAGGCATGCAGATGAAAGACAAGACAAGACAAGATGAGATGAGATGAGACAAGAAAAGAGAAGGAAGGAAGGAAGGAAGACTGCTTTTATTAGCAACATGATTTTTCTATATGGAACATTTTATGAAATCACATAAAAGCTATTGGAACAAGCATAGTGTAGTTTTGCAAGTTTGAACAATACAAGATCAATATTTATAATCCAATCATTTTGCTGTGTGCTAGCAATGAACAATTGGAAATATATATATTTTAGGCCAGGTGTGGTGGTTCACGCTTATAATCCTAACACTTCAGGAAGGCAAAGTAGGAGGATCACTTGAGGCCAGGTGTTCAAGACCAGCCTGGACAACATAGCAAGACCTCATCTCTACAAAGAAGTAAAAAATTAGCCAGCCATAGTGGTGAACACTCAGCTACTCAGGAGACTGAGGTGGGATGATCACTGGAACCCAGGAGTTCAAGACTGCTCAATGATCATGCTTCTGCACTCCAGCCTTGGCAATAGAAAAAGATCCTTTCTGTCAAAGGCAATCCAGTGGTCTAAGAATGAATATAATCAGAATACTATTTACTGTAAGCTTTTCTGCAGATATCAAAAGTCCATGCTAAGTAACAAAACAGATGTAGATTTCCCATAGTTCATTAAAATTGTCCCACAAATTGTAGGACTAGTATTTCTGATTCCTGGTAACTAATAAGATTGATAGCAATCCTATAAAAATCACAAAACTACTTATTTCCATTGCATGTAATTCTGTAGACATAATCTAAGACAATTTGAAATTAGTTGCCATGATTGATGCCATGAATTCAAAAACTTTTTCCTTTTTCTAAAAATCCTAGTTTTAAGGAAATTGATTCAATCAGAATAAGTCATCATTAATGTTACTGCACACAGTAACAATGTCTTTCTTTTTTCTTTTTTTGAGACAAGATCTCACTCTCTCACCCAGCCTGGCGTGCAGGGACACACACGCCTGTTATCCCAGCTCACCATAAATTTGACCTCTTGGGCCTGAGTAATCTTTCCATCTCAGCCTCCCCAGTTGTTGGGACTACAGGCAGGCACTACCATGTCTGGCTAATTTTCTTGTATTTTTTTTTTTGGTAGAGATTTGGTCTCCCTATGTTGCCAGGCTGGTCTTGAACTCCTGGGCTCAAGCAATTCTCCCTCCTTGGCTGCTCACAGTGCTGGGATTACAGGCGTGAGCCACCACACCCGACCATCAATGTCTATTTATCCTAATAAAAATACTTAGCTTTTATTGTAAACACAGGTAAAAAAAGTTAAATTAGTGGCTGAATGATATATAAGCCTTTTTTACAAAGTGTTTAATCTGTTCTTAGTAAGTGTGCTTATAAACAACTAGTCAGTCTGTTAGAAACAGCAAAATTGTGACTTATACCTGGATTCTCTCCCCAAGAGACAAAGAGTGATCTGGAGGTCCATGCACTTCTAGAAATCATAAAATAATACAATCTGCAAGATTGTTTTTCTAAGAGAGGGATAAGCCTTCCATTGGATTCCCAGAAGAGTTGTTTCTCAAATGAGTTTAAAAATCCCTGAGTTAGAGATATCCCCATCACAGTATTTTTTAAATCTCTTTCATAGAAAGGCATCTTACCCCAAACAATTCCGATCTACTTAAGTACTTATTTAACAACAGCAAATATACGTGACTATTACTGCATCACAAAGCACTCCAGACTTAGAGAATAAACAATAACCATTTTCTGTTGCTTATATTTAATACATTTCATATGTCCAGGGTGCATCGGGGAGGGTTTGCTGCTTTTCAAAACACAAGAAGGCTCAGACAACTGGGAGTGACTCAAAGACTTGGGAGCTGGAATTATCTGGAAGTTCCTTTCATCACATATCTGGTTAACTTGTGCGGGGTATTGTGAAGACTGGGGTCAGTTGGGCCTATCTGGAGTTTCTACGTGTGCAAGACAGCTGTGTTTTGGGAGGGCAGCATGACTAGAGGGAGCTTTTCAAGAGGGCCGCAGGGCAGCTGCGTGGCCTTTTATGACCTCATCTCAAAAGTTATGTATCACCACTGCTATCAGATTCAAAGGGAACACAGATCCCACTTCTTGATGGGGGAGTGGTAAGGTCACATTGCGGAAAAGCATGTGGGATGGAAGATATTTTGGGAGCAGTCCTTGGAAAATACAACCAGAACCCAGAGATCAAGCAAATAGTTACATTGTGACCAGGCCTAGGAGAAACTGCAAGATGGATGCCACGAGGGCAGGTAGTGGGAGGTGCATTCTAGTGCTTGGGGAAGAGTCCAGGAATGGGGTAAAGAAGTAGGTTTTGCAGGCGTCAACAACTTGTAAAGGAAGGATCATGGCACCTTTAAAGAGAATGATATTGAACATCTTTTTATGTGCCTATTGGCCGTTTAAGTATCTTCTTTTGTAAAACTCTTGTTCAAGTCTTTTACCTCTTTTTTATTAGATTGTCTTTTTCTTATTGATTTATAATAGTGTCTTAAAATATATATCCTGGATATGAGTCCTTTATCAGATATGTATGCTTCAACTACATTCCCCCAACCTGTGGCTTGCTTTTTTTTAAAACCTTCTTAATGATGTCTTTTGATGACCAGAAGTTCTTGGGTTTGATAATGTCCAATTTACCTATTTGTTCTTTTATGATTAGTGTTCTCTGTGTCCTGTTTTCTAATTTATTCCAGATTCATGAAGGCATCTTTATATTCTTTTTAAGAAACTTTATGGTTTTAACTTCACATACTCAGTGATCTATCACAGAAACAAAGAACAGAGTACCATATGTTCTCATTCATAAGTGGAACTTGAACAATTACAACATTATAAGAAAGGAATTGGCAGTAGTAGGAAACTGTCAGGGGAGGGGGGTGGGATTGGCAGTTGAGGGAAACTGCCAGGGGAGGGAGGGACACACCTCATCAACAAGGGTACCTGCACAATCAACCTTTGTATACCTAACCCTGAATTGTACCCCACATCTTTATAATAAAAAGAAAGAAAAAAAACCTTTCCCATTTATTTATGTATTCATTTATTTAGAGACAGGGTCTCACTATGTTGCCCAGGCTGAACTTGAACTCCTGGGGTTAAGTGATCTTCCTGCCTTAACCTCCTGTGTACTACAGGCACATACCACCATGTCCAGCTTTAATGACCCATTGAAAATTTTAAAATTTTAATATAGAGACACTGTTGCAACAGCACTATTGTAAAGCATTTTGCAATATTGTGAAGAATTTCTTCTTTTTTCCATTGCATTGAATAGTTGGCACCATGGTTGAAAATCAAGTGACTGAATATGTGTAGATCTACTTTCTAAACTCTCTGTTCCACACTGCCTTCATAATGGTAGCTTACAGTCAGTCTTGGAATCTGCTAGTTTGTCTCCCAACGTTGATCTTACTTTTTAATATTGTCTTGACTATTCTAGGTTTTTGTACTTCCACATAAGTCTAGAATTGACTCATCAATTTCTCAGGAGGGAAATGCAAATTAGAACCACAATGAAATCCCACTACCTGTCCACCAGTACTGCAAAAGTTAAAGACTGAAAATATTAAATATTAGCAAGAATGTGGAACAATTAAAACTCCTGTAAAATGCTGGTAGTGGGGCATGGTACAGTCGCTTTGAAATATTTATAATTGTGTACTACAGACATAAAACACCTACTCTCATCAATTCCATTCCAAAGCATATAAATAACCCAGAGGAAAGAGTGCATATGTTCATAAAAACTCATACGAAATAACCATTCATATGATTATGACTACTTATAATCGTCATCATATTAGTAGTAGCTACAAACTAGAAATAAACCAAATGTCTCTCTACAGGCAAATACATAAATAAATTATGATATATTCATGCAATGAAATACTATATAGCAACAAAAAAGTGTAAACTATGGATATGAGCAGTAACATGGATGAATCTCAGAGTAGCATGCTTGGGGAAAGAAGCCAGGCACAAAAGACTACCATACTGTATGATTCATTTATATAAAGATTGAGAACAGGCAGAATGAATCTATGATGATAATATTCAAAATAATCATTAACTTGGGAAGGGTATTGATGAATCTCTATGGATGATGTAAATTTGCTGTATTTTGATGTGAAAGGTGGTTACATGGGTGTTTACGCTGATAAAGATTCAGCAAATTATACCCTTAGGATTTGTGTTTTTTACTTTATATATATTATACCCTAATTTAAAATTAAAAATAGAAAAAGTTCTAGCATGACCAGAAGAGAGAAATCAAAGTGGAGCCGTGGCCTGAAAAGAAACTTGGAAACTGTGTCAGATCACTTGAGGCCCCGAGAGTACCCATCTTCTGGTATGATTATGATAATGAAAAATGAAGTGGATCATTCAAAGATTTTTAGCACTGGCTGACCATTTTTACTGTTAATTAAAGTAGCATGTCTAACTAGCTATTAAGTGGGGATTGTTAGCTATATTCCCATTTTTACAGGAGGCAAAAACCAAACGCAATCTTCTATCTTAAGCAAATAGGAAGATGTATTATATGGATACCGGGTTGTCTCATCCAATCCAAGGATGGGAACTTGGGATCAAACAGAATAAGAGATGTGGACAATATCTGGTCTGACACTTTTCACTTGGAGGAAAATTTAGTAAGTAATAAACATGGTCAAGCAACTTGTTAGTTTACATAAAAGATATGGTTTGATTGTCCAGATGGACCATACTTTTCTTGAGCAAAATCAAATATTTTTTCTTGTCTGTAATAATAACAATAATTATATAAAATTGACACTTTTTAGGAATTTGCCAATTATTATATCAACACTGAAAGGTAGATGCTATCACTTCCATTTTACACATGTGGAAAATATGACTTAAAGGAATTAAATATGGGCAAATAACTGGAAAATACAGCATTTGTTAGGGTTTTAATTCTTCTGCATCCAAAATCCATGTTAATTTTATCATACCAAAGTTTTATGAAAAGCTAACAAAAGTAAATTTCAGTTTGGAAATTATGAAAGTAATTGTGATTGCCTATATATCTTCTAAATTTGAGGGACTTCGGATTGTTAAGTGAGGAAACTGTACATAAGTCACTGAGGATATAAGTAACTTGGGGTTAGACAGTTTTAATATATAAATATCTTTCTCAAAGATTTTTAAATGTCTCCACATACATTCTGAAAGAGCATTTAGAATCAATATTGCAAATGCCTAACAGGGATTTGCTTTTGTGGAGAGAGAGAGAGAGAGAGAGAGAGAGAGAGAGAGAGAGAGAGACTAGAAAATGTCATTTTTAGTCAAGCTAGTATAGCAAAGTCAGCATTCTGTTCTTGAGATGTAATGTGTACACATATCTGTGAAAAGGCATACTAGCCCCCATGTCCATTTGCAAAAATTAAAGAGGTATTATGATACATCTCTTCATTTCTTAAGATTTAACTGTTATGGATTAAGGACTTATACAATTTTAAATCTTTGAACCAATGATATTACTTCTTTTGTCTACTCTTGGAAATAATACATACTCTTAGGGATACAGTAGGACTTTAACAACTATAAGTCTCCCCTCTTTCAGGCTTTAAGAAAAGCTTACAGGATACAACAGCACCTATGTAGTATTTCTTTTTGCTGATACTCTTCAAATTTAATCTAATCACTAAGAGACAAATAGCCAAATTCAAACTGAGAAACGTTCTGAAAAACACTTTTCCTGAACTCTCAGAAACGACTGATGCGATGAAAGATAAAAAGGCTGGTCAAGTGTTCCAGGCTAAGTGAAAGTAGAAAGTTATGCCAAATAAATGCAATATAAAATACTAGACTGAACCTGAAAAAAAAAAAGAGAATGAAAAAAAGGAAGAAAAGGAGGGAGGGAAGGAGAAAGGAATGAGGACAATAAAGATTATTGGGAGAAACCTGGATATAGATTGTATGTTAAGTAGTAGTGGTGATGTTAAATTTCCTAGGTGTGTTAAAACAGTATGGCAATCTGTAGAAGATACCTTCCTTCTTATGAGATATATTCTGAAGTATTTGAAGCTTAATAAGAACCACAACAAAGTACTTGCTGGCTCTGAAACTCCAAATTTTGATGAATAAATCTGTGCTGATCCCACCCATTTTCATCCTGACTTTTTTATATCCTTTCTCAGTTTTAAAAGAGATTAACACTTTTAGTCCACTTTCCAGCTGCCAGCTTTCCATGTCTGCACATCACTTTAATTATGTTTTCTAGCCTTATATATTCCTTCAGGTGAGGTGACCAGAACTTCAGAATATCTCTACTCCCAATGGGCGACTGTACCATGGGATGATGCTTTATATTTCTAGTACTCTTTCTTGTGGCACTTTGTTAGCTTTTGGCATAGACACATCTTAGGAGAATGTTTTACAGGGACTAATCTAAAGGACTAAAAAATGTCTTGTCTAGCAAGCCATCTTAGGATCCTGCCATTTGACATCACTGGCTTGGTTCTTTTCTCCTGAGAAAAAGCATTGTCAACTGAAAATTAATAAATTAATAAATACTCATTTATGTTCCATCCTGTCCTAAAACATGAAAATTGACTGGCTTCATTGTAGACTCTGGGTATATCAGCTACCCACTTATTTTCTTCAGAAACTGACTAAATTATCTCCTTGTTATCTTTCCTTTTTCTTTACTAAATTTTGTTTGCCTATAGGTCAAATAAAATGCATATATTATGTGCATATGTACCCTACGTATTACACACATACATCTAAGTGTGATTTGGATAGAAGAGGAAGAACAAATAAAAAGGTGAATTCAAATACGAGTTTGGGATGAAATGTAGTAAAAGGACAATGAGCTTTGCACCAAGACCAATGTCCTCTGAATCCTGGTTCTGTCCTAGACGGGCTTCTGAACATGGTTGAGCCATGGTGCCTCTCTGGGCATCATCTGTGGCCTTCCGGGCTGGTTGTAAAGAGAATGCCTTATGTTTAGAGTAGGTCTTCAGTCATTATTAAACATCACTTTCTTCTTCCTCATAAGAAAGTGTAAAAATAGTAATCGCTGACATGTATGTATAATGAATGTCCTTATTATGTACCTAGTTCTGTGTGTGGACAATTAATAGCACAAGCATTAGGAGATTGACAGGCTAGGAGTGAGGACTCCGAAACCAGCCTGCCTGAGTTTGATTCCTGACTTTATTAAGCAGTAGCTTCATGATCCAGGACAAGTTACTTGACCACTCTAGGCCTCAGCTCTTTCATCTTTAAAGTGGGCAGATGATAACATTGCCTTCCTCCTATGGGGCTTTGTGAAAATTAAATGAGATAATATTTATTAATTACTTAGAGCAGTGTCTGACACATCCCATGGAACTATACATCATGCCAAGTGCTCAATGTATGTTGTCTTTTATTATAAACAATGTTGCTGCCTTATTCAATTTGCACAATAACCCTATTAGGTAAAAATCTTTCAATTTATATTATTTGTGAGGAAATGAGGCTAAGCCAGGTGAAATAATTTCCCAAGACCACTCAATAAGAGACAGAATTAGGACTTGTGATTTTTGTCCGTTTATGTTATTAACCACTCAAATTTCTCCCTATTTCTCTCCAAGCCATTTTCTTACAGGGATTGTCTAAATAGTCTCTAATACAGGCACTTGTTAAAAAGCTTGGTGACCAAAACAACTATAGTGAAACCTACAAACATCATTTCTTGTGCAGAATTCATGTTGATGCCTCCGTGCTAAATTATTCTCTTTTGGCTATTCAGGTATCCTACCCTTTCACCAATAATCTCAGAGATTTCAGGGCTTTTTGAAAATGGAAGAGAAGTGCATGAGTTTGGACAAATCATTCAACCTCTTTGAAAGGGGATTTGGACCAGATAATCTCTAGGGTCCTTTCCAACTCTGAAATTCTATGATCCTACATGTGGAATTGCCACAGTTTTGGAGGTAATGACCAGACTCTCTTTTCCATTTGCTAGAGGGGCTCTGCTTATGCACCATTCCATTTATTTGATATTCTATTTACATGTATGTTTTCCCTGATTCTTGAGAGCACAAGATATAAGATGGAGATAAAAGACATGCAAGAAAAAAATGTGCTCAAAAAGACATATCAAAGTTAAGTGACAAAGGGAATTTTAGAGGGGGAAGGGAAATTGCTCTCCATTACTGTAGATTAGGCTTCCTTTTCTTTGCCATTATTTTGTATTCTGTGACCTTCTTTTAGTGATCAAGTCATTTTACATTCAAATAACACTGTCATGAAGACTCTGAAAGGGCAGAGCTGATATCCAAATGCTACATAATGTTCTGGTGTTTCTTTTAAATAGAACACATACTTTGTTTCTTTCCCTGCAGTGGGAAAACTATCAATGGTCCCATGTGCCTTTGTTAGTTTTGTGAAATTGTGGCAAGCTGGAGCCATCGTTGGGAACTACCCTAATGTACCTTCAGAAATGACCATAGCTTCTTTAACAAACACATGCCAAAAAAACAAAAACAAAAACAAAACAAAAAAACCCACTCACTGAATTTATTAAGTGTCTTGTCTATTCTGAAATGCACCTTATAACGTGGATACAGAACTCTAAAACTCAGCGACTATCCTTTAAAAAACTTAGCTTAGTCTGTCAGTGGGAAAAAGATAAAACTATAAAATACTTGAATGCTATACTACTGTGGAGACACCCAGAAGATTCTCTGGAGGCACAACGGATGAGCACTGGGAGGAAAGGTGTAGGGTAAGGTTTCCCAAAGAGGCAGTGAATGGACTGTCTCTTGAAAACTGCATGAGAATTGGACTGGTTTGGAGATGCAGATTCCAAAAAGAATGCGTGTGTAAAAAACAACAACAACAACAACAAAAAAGTTTTAAAGACATTTTTGGAACACTAAATATTGCCATATAGGAAGAGTTTTGAGTGGATGAAGTTGAGTGTGGAGAGTGTGAGAGGGTAGATCATGAAGGATCTCACATATCATACTAAGAATTTATCTGGGCATCATGAAGCATCACGGATGGGGTTTAAGCAGTTGAGTGATGTGATCTGATTGGGTAGCAGTTTACATTTCCAGTCATCAGAGAAGTTCCTAAAAATGATCCTAGTGGCATTGACCAGTCGATCTACTTCTATGGCTTAGTCCAGTGTCAGGAATATGGTAGATGTGCAACAGGTGTTTAAGATATGAGGTAGTAAATAAGTGAGTCAATCAATCAATACAAGAACCAAGCGGGGCAACCTCTTCGGGTCCCCTCCCACTGTGGGAGCTTTTCTGTCCTCTCAATAAATCCTGCTTTCTCAAAAAAAAAAAAAAAAAAAAGAATTCAGCTAGTTAGGAATTTGCTTCTGGACTACACATCAAATTATTTACAAGGGCAATGATGAGATTTACTTTAGAATATTCAAGCAAGAAGCGGGGGAGATAGATAAAACCAGATTGTCAAAATGTAGATAATTGTGAACTGTGGGAATTGGGAGTCTGGGTGATCTCTATTCTCTTTACCTTTGATCTTTTTCCATAATAAAGAGGTTTTAAAAATCATGCCCAGGATAGGGTGATTTGATTTCTAGACTCTAAGTAGCAATGTGTTGAAACATTATATCTTTAAAACTAAACTTTTAAAGAATGGCAATATATTTTTGTAACTTTAAAAAAAAACTAAAAGGAAGGGAAAAACCCTGCACACTATAACATTTCTTGGAGTTAATGTAACTCTTGACTCTAGTGTGTAAATTTCAATCTAATTGTGGCCAGGAGATTTCTTGGCTCTAACCTCTTCATAGTTAATATTGTATAAATGAAACTACCTTGTTAAAAATTAGCTGTTAATTTTTTAATATGGAAATCATACCCTCATTCCAAGAAGTATTTTGAAAAAAATGCATGAGTCTATATTACACTCAAGTGATTATTTCACAAAATTGTATGCTATTTTGCAGTTGCTAAAAAATAACTTGGTGAACTTTATTCCTGCAAGTATTGTACAATGTATATATTTTGAACTAAAAACAATTAGGTTAAGACACAAAAACATAGCCTATACAAAATAAGTATATACATTGTTTCTGTTTCAAAAAGGTTAAAATGTAAGTATAGCCATTGATTCATCTCTTACAGTCCATTCAATAAGCTGAATTATTGCTGCTAAATAAAATCAGATATTAATAATTGACAATTTCTGGATACTGGCCAGATTATGAAAGCTTTGCTTTCCAGGTGTAGTGGTTGGGTGGGGTGGGGGGGGGAGGTTCACTGCTGCTTTGGGTTAGCCCTCCTTGCTGGCATTAGACTCAGTCTCTGGTGAACTAGGCATCTCTATGTGTTGGAATAAAGTTCACAATGAGGGTCAAAGTGCAAGCCAGTGTTTAAAGGATGGTTCTTTAGCTGACACACGGAGAGAAAGGAAGAATTCTGCAATAAGGATACTGTAGCAGTTGCAATCAGAAGGGCACACCAGGGCAAGGGACAGATGTTAGAGGTTGGCTTTGGGTTTCTGTGTCAACTCAAATGGTTTTGCCTATGGGGGGCGGGGCGGGGGAGGGACACACAGCTTCACAAGTAGTACAGGTCATCAAAACTTGCGACAGAATAAGAAATTCTTATTTTTCTTCCTAACATTAAAAAAATAAATTTCTATTAAAACCTTCTTAGTCGTTAAAAGGGAAAAGATAATAAAAATAGTAAAAAGAAAAAGGAAAAACTTGGATGACTAAAGTTGGAAATTACTTTTATAATTATTTTAAGAATGCCTGTTCATTGGTATTAGGGAAAAACATCTTCACTATTGTGTCATGGATATTTGCCACTATGTGTTTAATATGGGTCGCCCCCTTTTTTTTTTCCAACATATGATGAGATCTGGACCTAAAAATGAAAATGGAATGAGATACCTAAACACCTCAAAGAGGTGAAGCTAAGCAGTATTAACCACAGAGAGGCTTGAGTCAATGTAAGCCCTAGAAACTTTACAAATTAAGAGTCTGAAAGACGCAAAAAAGATTTTTTAAATATTTACTAATTCCTCTAACTCGGTAAAATCTAAAGTCTGAAGAGGCCATATTTACCTCGGCTTTGGCAAAAATTACGAAAGAAAAATTTAGTAACACACAAAAAAATGCATAGACACACGACACTAACAGAACATGCTTGCTGTTTAGTACTCTGTTTCTTTCCGTATGGAATAGCGGAGGGAGGAAGGAAGGAGGAAAGGAAGGATCGCAGGTTATTTTTTCCTCCTTTTGACACCAATGGTTTAAATCATGTCTCTAGTCTTTTGTATAATAACCTAGACAGCTGAAAATAACCAGAGATGTTGAAGATTTTAATGTGTGGCAGTCCCAACTATAAGAAGAATATACATCCATCTGTATATTTTTAGAGTTTTTATGATATACCCAAACTGATAATATAACATGGGAATTGCTTTTCCAATTAATGACATATCTTTTCCATATTTGGCTAGCCACTGGAAACCAAAGTTTTGGTGATAAAAGAGAAGGAAACATTTTGGAAGAATACTTTAAGAAAACTGAATGTCGGTGGCTCAGCCTATAATCCCGCACCTTGGGAGGCTGAGGTGAGTGGATTGCCTGAGCCGGCGGGTTCGAGACCCGCCTGGGCAACTTGGTGAAACCTCATCTCTACAATAAATCAAAAAATCAGCCGGGCATGGTAGCGTGCGCCTGTAGTTCCAGTTACTTGGAAGGCTGAGGTGAAAGGATCTCCAGAGCCCAGCAGGTCGAGACTGTGGTGGCCGGGAGCGGCCACTGCACTCCAGTCTGGGCAACAGAGTGAGACTCCAACTCAAAAAAAAAAAAAAAGAAAACTGAAAATGTGAAAATATCACAGAAGGATGGGAATTTTATATATGTACTAGCCAAAGCATCCAAAACACTGAAGGACAAAAACAAGTGTAAAGAGTAACATGCACAAACCAGAGAGATGAGGCTAGTAAGAAGTCATTTCTTCCTTCTTATGTGACACCACTTATTCACCACCCTTAAGAAAGTGATTCCCTTAAATCTTAGCAAGTTCTTCAAATGTAACAAATAATCCATATGACTTTTTAGTTTCTTTCAACATAAAACATTTCTGAACTGTGGCCATTACTTCTGGCATCAGCTGAGGGGAACTAACCCATATCTAAAGACTGTCTTGGTTTATCTACAGATCATTGTCAGTTCTGTAAGTTTTGATGAGAATTTAAAAATCCACTACAGCTATTTTATCTGCACCTATATGTTTATGAACTTAATTATCAGCATGAAAATTATGAGCACAGTGGAATTTGTAGGTGTAATCTCAAAATCAAATGATAAGCCTGTCTTAAATTTTAGCACAGGTACCTCAGCTGAGAGATCTACTTGGTATCAATATACTTTAAACTTTTATAACTGTATGGTACAACTCATTTTTTGTGCTAGCTAACTAATCATTTCGGTAAAGGTGTACAAGCATATCTCTCAAAGGGAATACAGCAACAGAAGCATAAGTCAAGGGGATCTTCGCCAGGTATATACACACATATTAATAGATGAAGAAAAACAAAATGACATACAAATTAGGTTGTATAATGAGACAGGTCTCCTACAGGAATTCTGAAAACGGAAAGACCCATTTTGGGTTACCATGTCAGTTTCCAATCTAAGTTGGCTTTGTTCTCAATTTTTGAGTTGGACCTTACTTATATGAGTCAGTTCAGATCTTCTTTCAAACTACCATTCTCCTTCCTCACCAACAGCGCCACTTTGGTTTTCTTGGTGTCTACGGTTTCTATGATACACAGATCCCTCACCCTTGTCAGCTAAACCTCTCCCTTACCTTGAGATAACTAAGATGACTGTTCCTCTTTGGGGTTTGTGAAGTTTCTGGATTTGAGCACATGGAAAGGCATATGACTACAGAACCCCTGTCCTCAGATTCCATCTCGGATTCACATTGATAACAGTGTGCTTTATTTAAAATACTATCAGTCTCTGCACCGTTCTGCCCATCATCTGCCTTCTTTCACTGTTCTCTGTTCAACCCAGCCCACTCCCAGTCCATCAGATATCTTCTTATGCTAGAACATGCCTACAGACGTCTCCTTTATGTTTCCTGCCATCTGGAACAGCTTTTTCTGCTTCATCCACGGTGTTTGCTTCAAATCTTAGGGGAATATGTTCTAAAATTGTTTTTCTCCTTTAATCTTTGTAATTGTACTGTTAAACTCATGAAGTGGTGTTTAAAAAAATACAAATAAATCCGCGGAGATGTGTATTTCTTGTGCAAATGAAGATTTATAAAAAAACATAAACCACCAGTATTCGATTTGGAGGGGGAAAAAAGGCTGAGTGAATGACTAACACTTAAATAACGTAAGAGATTGAGGACCTAATATTTGTTACAGACTAAAAGGAAACATGCTCTAATTTAAGTAAAGATGGCTTTTCAGTAAGGGAGAATTCTTAAATAACGTTAAGTAACACAAAAATTGATAAATAATGAAAGGGCTTACTAAAGTTGGTTATCTGTATTCTTCCCATCGTCGCCAAAAAGTGTATCCGTGGTCATGTGCATCACACTTGACAAACATTCGTGTGTTATGAAGGAAGAACCATGTGTGTGCTGAGAGAGAAAAACACAGACAGACGTGGACAGAAACATACAATACCGCGAAGAGTGTGGCTTGTTAAACAAGACCTTTTCAACAGCTGGATTGTTCTGGGCGGTAAATGAAATGAGTATTTTTTTAAAAATGTATTTTTTTTTAAGAACAGTGTTTTCTACTTTTCCATTTCTGTACTTGATAGAATAAGGCTTTTGCTACAAAACTGTAGCACCAAAACAAAAACAATATTCAACATATAACTTAAAAAGCTGCAGTGGTGAGAATTTTTTGAGTTATGTATTCTTCACCATATTAGTGCAAACTAAATTTCATAAATGTAGATTTTTCTTACTGATAAAAAAACTTCCCTTCTTGTCCCAGAAAGAACTTAGATAGCAGTATGTTATTTTATTTGAATGATAGCTTATCAAGACCAAGACAAAATTTCTGTTAAATGTTTGTCTCATGCGATGCCAAGTTGAAAGTAGTCAATTTCATAGAAACTTTTGCATTTCAAGAAGTTTATATTTCCCCTAACAGACTGTATTATATAAAAAAATTACCTGTTGGCTTTCCAAACTTTTACTATTTTTTGTTAATTTTCTTGTTTAAAAGGCATGGAAGTCGTTTAAATTGACATTTTATTTTTGAAGTCCATGAAAATATTTTTTAAAAACCCAGAAAAGGACAGAGATGGGATCTGAATTCCTTATATGCAAAAGAGTTAGTTGAGAAAAGAGTTGCAAGGGTCATCGCTCTGGGAACTAAAATACAGAGCTTTCAAATAGAAATGTTCTATTTGATATGTGCAGACTTTTTTGTGTACACATGTACAATAAACAACCTTACCGTTAACTGATGTGGCCACAGTTCAGAAATGTTTTATGGTAACAGAAACTAAAAAGTCATATGGGTTATTTGTTACATCTGAAGAAATTACTATGATTTAATTTAACACTCATTGTTAAAAATAGTTTATTTGGCTGAAGGGAAGCTTTAGTTTGTAGCAGGTAATCTATGTTTTCTTATAATGGACAGGTAGTTATAAATCAGTTCAAAGGCAGGGTTACAACTGTCTTCGAGTTAGATATTTAAAAAGAAACCATTAACATTGCCAGCGGTTAATCAACGTGACCGAAACATCATACTGAGAAAACTTTGAGGAGGAATTTTCCTTAAAATTTCTTAGGAGCTGAGTGTTGATAACATACGTGGCTTCTGAGTGAAAAGAATACATGAGACAAT
>CAUYQG010152970.1:0-17375 GCA_963574415.1 Tarsius wallacei
CCCCACGCGCGCGCGCACACACACGCGCGCGCGCACACACACACACACACACACACACACACACACACACACACCACACCCCCCAAAAGCAGGGAGAGCAGTCAAGGCACCTTAAAAACAATCCCAAGCGGCTTTGGCTTACGGAAACATCTTGCAGTGTAACCAAGAAGCGGTTTTGCAAGCGTCTGAAAAACGCGCAAATTGTCTGAAAACAGTGCCTGGCAACGGAGACAGTTTGCAGGCGTGATTCAGAGGTCTGCCAAGGAAACAAAAGAAGCCGCCCTCCTCCCCGGGAGACCGCACATGGCACGAGAGGTGCTCCCGGCAGGGCTTATCTCAAGGGAGGCGGACAATCAGCAGGCTGTGCGGGAGCGAGCGGTACATACTAGGGATCGCTATCTGGCAGGGACGGGGCCATGGAGTTTCCATTGGTTGGGGAACCGCCCAGCTTTAGTTTTTCCAGATACTCGGCATGCACGGGCTTGTGGCACTGGAGAACCTTGATGGCATCTTCGACTTTGAACCACTCTCGCTTCCTCCCAATGCTAACCGAATCTTCCCAATCCTCCAGCAGCTCAGTGACAGTCAGGACATACACGTACGTTCTGTGCTTGCGATCTTGGTTCTGCTCGAACACGCCCAGGAGCCGGCCTAACTTCCCCTTGACTCCCGCCTCTTCGTACACCTCTCGGACCGCCGCACCGCCCGGCTCCTCCTCGGGCTCCATGCCCCCGCCCGGCACGATCCAGCGATCCGGGTACCGACTGCTACTCACTAACAGCACCTCGTCCTCGCGCTCGCTCCGGAAGCACAGGCACGCCGCCCGCTTCTTGAAGCCCTCCGGGTCGTAGGTCCGCGTCTGGTTCGGCTTGCACTTCATCCTCCAGGCCGCCGCCGCCGCCGCCGCCGAGCCGCCGGGGAGCTGGGAAGAGAAAGGGCCGAGGCGCGGGCGGGGAGAGAGAGGCGCCGCTGCCGGCGAGCCCCGAAGCCCAGGGAAGGAGGAGGCGGGGGCGGGGGCGGCGAGCGCGTCAGCCGGCCGGTCGGCTGCGGGCGGCCGGCCGGTCCCGCGCCCCGGGTCTCGAGCCCGCCCGCCGGAGTGGAGGAGGAGGCGGCGCTGTGGCCGCCGCCGCTGCCGCTGCCGCTGCCGCCGCCGCCGCCGCCGCCGCCGCCGCCGCCCGGGAGCACGCGACCCGCGGCTCTCCACGGAGCCCACCCGCGTCTCCGCGGCGCGTCTCCCTCTCCCGCGGCCGCGCGGCAGGGGTTGAGCGGGGTGAGGCGCGGGCACGTGCGCGCGCGCGCTCCCGCTCACGTGCGCGTCCACGGCGGAGGGCGAGGGGCGGGGGCGGGGGCGGGGGCGGGGGCGGGGGTCTCCCGGCTCCCGCGGCGCGCGGGCCTCGGGCCCACTGCGCAGGCGCCCCGCACCTCGGGGGCTGGGAACCTCCTTCGCGCGGAGCGAGCTTCGGCGCTCTGTGACTTTGGCCGGGGCCGCCTCCACGTGGGCCCCGGGGCCAAACGCGGCTGTGGCGCGGCCGGACCGCCCTCCTCAGCCTCCCCGCCGCGTGGCACGAAACCCACACGCAGTCGTGTTACACACGGCGGGGTCCAGGGCGTCGTCATCGTCGTCCCCCGTGACGACCAGACGGGCTTGTTCGTGGAGGGGCCCCGGGGTGGTCACCAGGTCGGGCTTGTTCGTGGAGGGGCCCCGGGGTGGTCAAAGTGACCACGGGGCTCTTGGCAACACAGCGCCTCCGCTTTGCTGAGTCACGCCGTGCAGGCTGATTTCAACAGGTTGCCCACCTTGCCAAGCATCTTGGCGCAGCCCGCGCGCGACCCGGCGCTTCTCTTCGACCCCCGTTTACACCTCACCTGAGCCCGCCGTTCCCAGGTGTCCTCAGCGGTGCACTCCGCCCCTCCTTGTTCCAGCCCTTGCATTCAGACACGCTTGCATTCCGACGCACCTGACAACTGGAGGGCCACCCAGCTGGTCCTGTGTCCGTCCCAAGACTCCCCACCGTCCTCGCGCTCCACCCTTCACGATGACTCTCAGGGGTGAGCGCCACTTGGGGTGGGGGAAAACGTGCATGCACGTGGAGCTCCCTTCATGCTTGACATTTTCCTGTCGGAACGTCTCCCGGCGTGGGACTCCAGCAGGGAGGGCCACGTGGTGCTCTCTCGCCTCTCTCTGTTGGTCATCCTGTCCTTTTGGCCAGCAAATGGCACCCCGCAGCCAACCAAAAGCTGAACAGCCCGCAGCAGGCATGTCCAAGCCGTGGCCCGCGGGCCTCGTGGGGCTCAGGACAGCTAGTTATGTGGCCCCACAAAACCTTTCAACATCCTATGTTTTTGTTTTTGTTTTTTTTCCTTTGTGACCCCACCGGTAATTCCTTTTTTTTTTTTCAAAGCAGAACTTATTGAGAGGACAGAAAAGCTCCCTCAGTGGGAGGGGACCCGAGGGGTTTGCCCTTTTTTGTTTTTTTTTTTTGGAGTTGGAATCTCATTATGTCACCCAGGCTGAAGTGCAGTGGCACGCTCATGGCCACCGCAGCCTCCACCTGCTGGGCTCAGGCGATGCTTCCACCTCAGCCTTCCAAGGAGCTGGAACTACAGGCGCGTGCCACCACGCCCGACCAAGTTTTTGATTTATGGAAGAGACCAGGTCTCACCAAGTTTCCCAGGCTGGTCTCGAACCCCTGGGCTCAGGCAATCCTCTCGCGTCGGCCTCCCAAAGTGCTGGGATTACAGGCTTGAGCCACCGCGCCCGGCCTCAGTCATTCCATTTTTGAAGTTCACAATCACGCCTTTCTCACCACGCCGCTTTGGGGCAACACATACATTTGTGAGCAGCCGTTTTCAACTATGAAGCGCATGAAGAGCAAAATTCACACAATCGTTTCTGATGAGCACCTTGAGAACTCATTAAGTATTGCAACCACTTCGAACCAGACATTGAGAGGTTAGCGTTACAAAAACAAGGTCAAATTTCCCACTAGTTTCATAATAGTCTCATTTTCCTAAACCTCATGATAAAAAATATAAAAGAGAAAAGAAGTCTTATTATGGGTGTGCACTCACTATATGATATAATTTCTGTGTGGCCCAAGAAAACTCCTCCTTACTCAGTACAGCCCAGGGAAACCACAGGGTTGCTCCATGCAGCCCAGGAAAGACAAAAGGCTGGGCTCCCTTGGCCTAGAGCCTTGCCTCTCCTTCTTATTTCTTCGTGGTGTTTCGCCTCTCGGTAGCCGCATAGAGAAGACCTCTGATGCGCCCCAGCTTTTGATATCTCGCAACTGTAAGCGTCTTTTTTCTCTCTCTCGCTGACATTCTCTTGGCATCAGCCAAGGGGGATCATGAAGACCTACTTTTTCGATCAGGTGATCCCTTCATCAGCGGGGAACTGGACTCTGAAATGGAAAGTGACTGTGAAACATCCAGTCTCCCAATTTTCAAATCACCATTTACTACACTTTTCCGGGATCTGCTCAACTCCGCTGATACCCAGAATCATTCATGCAAAGGAGCCCGTTCCCTAGGACAAGAAATATCTGCACTAGCTAGACATCATGTGACCAAAATGTATGGGTCACATAGGAACCAAATAATCACCTGGAAGCATAAAGAGAAGGGCTTCAATAGAGATACCACTGCTCTGACTGTATTTTAGAGTTGTGTGGATGATCAAAGAGCACTTGAAGCAATTCCACACCCGTCATTCAAAACAAAGAAAATATGCTTAGCCTGGCTGTATTCCTCAGCGTTCCCATACCCACAGACACACACATGATGTTAAACGAGTAGGAAAAATTCCCTTACGGCCAGGAGCAGGACAGATGTGCCAATTATCACCATATTTTTGAATACGGTTTTAGAAGTTTCTTCTAGTGTAATGAGATTGTAAGGGGAAAAGAAAAGTCTGTCGTACTGGTGAAAAGACATAATTGTCATGATTTGTAGACGATAGGAATATATTCTTGGGAAGCACCTGAGGCAAAATGTAAGAAACAAGTTCCTGTAAGGGGAAGGAGGAAATGTTCGTATTTAAAATATCAATAGCTTTCATGCACACCAGCAACAATCATGTATAAAGTAAAGAGGGAAATGATGACATTCAACTTGGCAATGTCACCCACCACAAAGCAATTGAAAGACCAAGCGACCTGAAAAAATATGATTAGGGCTTAGTAGTAGAACACGATAACACTTCTGCTCAGAACTTTGAAAGATGGTGTGAATAGATCGAGAGGCACTCTAGCAAAGCTAGGTGTCTGGGCTGGTTGGTGTCTGGTGGGAAGAGGGGTCCAACCAGGCCCCAGCCACATTGTAAGTCTGCCTCACAATTGCCAGGTAGCTGCTCCTTTGTCTCACCAGAGGTGCCACTTTCGGTCGATCCCGCCACTTCCACATCACACTATGCCTGGTTGCTGTACGCCCCTGCTGGGGGCATAACTGTAGCAGAGAAGAGGAACAGGAACATTATGAAATGGAAAGAGGTACAGATTGGACTCTGACGGGAAAGTCACAGCATGTTTCTGGTTAAGGAGGCCCACAACTTAACAATACCAGGGAAAATTTTTAATTACCTATTTTTTCCCCTGAAAATGTGGTATGACACACAATCGAATAATATTCAGCTGTTAAAAAAAAAAGTGAAACCCAGTCTATTGCAGCAACGTGGATGGAACTAAAGGCTCTGATCTTTTTTTTTTTTAAATTAAAGATGCGCGGTGGAAATCAGGGTGAGGTATGCAAATGTGCATTATGCAGGGACCCTTGTTGATGAGGTGTGCCGCCCCCCTCCCCTAGCAGTTTCCCACTACTGCCAATCCCGACCCCCTCCCCTGGAAGTTTCCCACTACTGCCAGTACCTTTCTTATACTATTATGATGATTGTTCAAGGTCTGCTGATGACTGAGAACAGGTGGAACTCACTTTTCTGTTTCTGTGATAGATCACTGAGTATGCTAGACTCGAAATCCATCCAAGTTGCTGCAAAGTCCATATGTTTGTCCTTCTTTATAATGTTTGTCCTTCTGCATAATATTCCATTGTGTATACATACCACATGTTTCTTATCCAGTCCAGTTTTGATGGGCAGCACATTTGGTTCCATGTTTTTGGTATTGTGAATGGTGCTGATATAAACATGCGTGTGCAGGCAGCTGTTTTGTAAAATGACCTGAGTTCCTCCGGGTATATGCCCAATCGGGGGATTGCTGGGTCATACGGAAGGTCAATTTCTCGTTCTCTCAGAAATGGCCACACTGTTTTCTAAAGAGGTTGCACTAGTTTGCATTCCCACCAGCAGTGTAGAAGCATTCCTTTCTCTCCGCATCCTCACCAGCATCTGTTATTGTTTGTCTTATTGATGATGGCCATTCTTACTGGGGTTAGGTGGTATCTCAATGTGGGTTTGATTTGCATTTCTCTGATGATGAGTGAGGCTGAGCACCTTTTCATGTGTCTGTTGGTTGCCCATATATATCTTCTTTTGAGACTGAAGGCCCTTGAGTGAAAAAACTCAGAAATACAAAGTCGCATACTGCATGTTCTCACTTCCGAGCAGGATCTTAATAATGTGTTCACGTGGACATAGAGTATGGGAATATAGAATGATAGGCATCGGAGACTCGGAAGGGTTAGAGCGTAGGACGGGGAGGGTGATGAGAAATTACTTAATGGGTACAATGGACATCACTGGGGTGATGGATACACTAAGAGCCCAGACTTCACCTCTACACAATACAAAATTGCACTGGTATGCCTTAAGTGTATACAAAGAAAAGAAATTACCTTTTGGGTGCAAAATTCCATAAAATTATAGGGCAAGCATAGCTATGACTTTTTTGTAAGAGGGGTAGAAGTCATTTTAAGAGACTAGCATTCCACTGTCTTGTTTATCTATACTTAAGCAGGTCTCTAATGAGGAGCAATGCAAGTAATGAATCACTGTAGTAGTAGGCTATTATAGCAATAGCTACAATTTGTTTGTACCAGCCTGTATCTCCTTCCATGCTGCCACTGGGCTTGGTCACATAACTTGCTTTGTCCAGTGGGACAATAGCACATGTGAAGCCAGCAGAGAACTGAAAAGTCCTTACGCACTGGAGTTTTCCCTCTCTTTTTGCTCTTGAAACATCGTGACAGCAACGTGAAGAAGGCTGGGCTAGCCGGACGAGGAGAGACCCATGGCCCAGTTACCCCCATCATTCCAGCCGACAGTGAACCCATTGCCCGACACATGTTTGGCCCCAGCAGAACTACTTAGCCCCAGATGCGTAAGTAAGGCCAGCCAAGTGCTGAATAAGAACCACTCAGATGAGCCCAGCTGAAATGATTGACCTGCAGAATAGTGAACAATAATCAATGGTTGTCTAAATCACAAAATCTTGAGGTGCTTTATTATGCATTAAAAACTAGCTGCTACAACTGTTCGATTGCCATCCATCCGAGCCCAACCAAAAACAATCAGAGAGAGAGAGAAAATACTGCCTACAGTAGAAGTCTAACTTCTGCTTAAAGAAGTTGGCACTTAACTTTCCCTGGAGTCAGAAAGAAAGGGATGAGGTTAAGACATCTAATATTCGCTGAGTACAGTCTGTGGGTTGAGTACAAGCCCTGGGTTAGGCCCTGCATCCTATTTAACTGTTGTGATCTCATTCCTCTTAGGGAGGTAGGCAGTTCATATGTCCACTTTGGCTTAGAGTGACGTTTCTGTTAGAATGCAAGGGTTCGTGTCTCCCTGGCCTGCACTATCACAACATCACTATGTGTCATCAAAAGGATTCTTTGCATCCAGAGCTATGGTTTCTCGTGACCTTTGTTGATGACGTTCAGAGGTAATTTGTTAGGTAAGGTGTTTATTTGCCAAGTATTCACTGAGTCCGAGGAAAGATATTTTCCATCGTGGCGTTCTTCTGCACAGTATGTGAAAAGAGCATCTGAGTGCCTCTCTCACTCCCAGCAATTAATGGCTTGGTCACCTCTACACATTCCTTCGCATACTTCACGACCTGAAGCTTCATTTTTTCCTGCCAGATGAATGGAAGAAAGTGAAAATAAAAGATACTCTCTTGTCATCACTGTAGGCTGTGGTTTTGATTTATGGATGGTCTGCTTCATTTTATGCACCTCATATGTATGTACAAATGAACCTGAAAAGTGAGTGCTGACGTCTCATTCAACAGATCAAGAAACAGGCTGAGACGGGTTAAAGCAAGCAGTCCAGGAAGTGGTGGATCTGGAACCCACGCCCTGGTCTGTCTGAGTCCAGAGGTAATCCTGTTGCATCCGCTGTGGCATATTTCACTTACGTTAAGTGTTGCTGGCATGCAGCCCATGTTATTCCTTTCGGCACAGTTGTCATCCTCTCTTACTTTTACACCTGGAAGATCCAGGCACCCAAGGGAACGCAGCTTCCGTGTAAAGTACTAGTATTCCCAAGATCCAGGCTCAGAGGAACTGCTCTCTAACCAACAAGTCTGGGATATATATTTCTGCCTTTCGTCTGCGTTAGGAAGAGGCAGGCAGATGGGCGATTGACAGCAACAGTAGAAGCATCGTCACGGAAGCTGGGTGCTTCGCTTGGTGAGAACGCCTTGGAAGCTGGAGCTGCCTCTTCTGTACCTGACTTTTTTCTTAATACATATTTTTTATTTTAAAATTTGGGGTACAGTTAAGGGTTAGGTATACAAATATGCATTGTGTAGGTACCCTTGTTGATGAGGCGTGCCTCCCCCCCGCTGTCCCCAGACAGATATTGACTACCGCTACCTGACTTTTAAGTGGAGTACAAGCACGAGGAAAGCAGCTCTCCGGAAACAGCTGTTCCCAGGGATAGGGGATGCTAAAGACTTTCTTAGAACCTGACAGTACTCACAGCTCGACCAAGCTTTCAGGAGAGGGACCCGACCGACACACCTGAGAAACTTTCAGAATATTTAAAAGGGAAGCAGAGCCTGGAGAAGTAATTTGGGTAGTAGTCAAGGAGAAAAACACATGGTGTTTTGTTACACAAATAAAATAAAATTTAAGCTTGGCATTCTCAGTCGCAGTGCAGTCTGAGGGAAGTTAGTATCTTTAACCTTAAAAGTTCTCATGTGTAAAATGAGGATAAGAAGAAGTACCTACTTCATGAGCCTCACCTGTCCCAAAGGGGCTTTCATGTCCACGTGTTCAGCCATTTTTTACACTGGGATTAAGTGACCCTCCTCTGTTTGTCCAGGCTTTCTTGACTTGAATGTGGTCACAGCTCTAACCGAGGAACTCTATAGTGCACTGGTCTGCGTGCTTGGGAGACATCTGAGGTCAGGGAACGAGCCTGAAACATACCTGTTCCCCGCCGAATCAGCACTGTCTCGGATCTGGTGTCCACCGGGGATTCAAAACACCTTGATTGAAAAAAAGATGATGACAGAAGCTACATGGATCACCAAAGACAGTTGTGATCGTTCCTGTTAGTTGTTTATTAGCGATGTTCAATGGAATCTGAGTGAACCTAGGATGGCTTCGTACGCGTCTTTTCACTCGAGGAGATGGGGCAGGTTCTGTCTCTCAAGTGAACCTCCGTATGCTCCCCGACTTTGTAAAGGTACCTTGGACACTCTTCTCTCAAACATAAAAGTAGCTTCGTAGTGGGCCTATACTAGATAGCGCACGAAACAGGCTTGAAACACAAAGCTATTGGAGCACAAAATACCCTTCCTTCCATTCTGTGTTCAGCTGTCTTCTAGAGGAATCACAAGACTGCTACTTACGTGACTTTTGGGAGCCATGGCATACATGTGCACAGGATCAAGGATGGGAACACGGTGGTCAAGGGAATTGCCGGGTCCAGGTGAGTGCTTCCACTCTCACAAAGATGCGGCACGCCTTGATGTCTCCCACTTCTTTGCTCACTACCTCTACCTCCCTCACTGCTGTGACTCTCCTTTTTACTGTTATTCCACCCTGCACAGACTTCTAATTTGGCACACAAACCCCTTCTAGTACTCCTGGGTTTATGCCTCAGATGAAACGTTGACTCCTTACAAGGGCCTACAAGGGCCTACCGCATCTGGGCTATGTCGTCTTTGACTTTGTCTCTACCACTCCCGTCAGTCTCACATCTCTAGGGGTCCTGCACTCTGCGGGATCTGGCTTGTATCAGGTGGAGGGGTACCCTCCTCTGGGTCATTGCCCTGGTCGCTCCTTCTGCTTGGATGCTCCTCTTTCATATCTGCGGGGCTAACTTCTTCATCTCCATCAAGGTCTTGATCTCTTCTCACTTTTCTGTGAGGCTCACTTCTCTCAGTGAGGCTCTTCTTTGCCACCCTATCGTTGATATTCCTGATCCCCTTTACCGTGGCCTAGACTTTCTTTTTATTATTGCACTTCTCACCCAACAGACTACGCAATTTACTTATTTATTATGTTTGTTGCCACTGTCTCTCCTCCCCTCCAGCTCTCGCTAGGATGTAAGCACCAGATCTTTGTCTCTTGCTCACTGGTGTATCTCAAGCCGCCCAGGTTGTTGCTGAGAACACACTGTGGTCATTCAGAAAATATCTGTTGTTGTAATGAGCGTGTTTGTCTCCCCTGCTAGCTTGTGAGACCCTTGTGGGAGCGAGTCATGTTTCACTGGTCTCTGTACATCCACCATCCAGGACGCTGTGCGACACAACCAGAAACATACTGAAAATTTGCTTAATGGGTTAACCTTTTGGAAGTGAGACTGATAGAAAAGACATTCTCATTCCAGGATGCAGCTATTCCAGCAGTTGCCATCTGGGCTAGCACCATGTATGTAGCAGATGTTATGCAAATCCCGCCAGGCAGCTGTGAGGGCTAGAAGTCAGACTCAGTTTCAGGAGCATCTTCACAGGGTAGCGTACACAGCATAAAAGCTATACAGCATGGCTTCAGGTGGTGTTTCCGGATCTCAGTCATTCATCACCTAAATATTTTTTTGCTTTATCTGTGCGGGACATGTACTATAATTTACATATCATATTTTGTTTGACTAGGACAGTATCTTTTGGAATACAATGCAATTACAGAATTAAGCACAATTAAAGCCACATGATGTTATGAAATAGTTGAAAATAAAGTTGAGTCTAACGTAGGGGGGATATTGAGATCAAAGGCATTACGTAACCTGCTCAATATCTGACAGCTAGTAGGTAGCCCAATGATGTGGGGATTTCCGTACTTGATGATAACACCCCACAAAGATTGCAGTACAGGCAGACCCTCAATTTAACCCCACTGGGGGTAAGTTAAACCCCCAGAGTTCTCTCTGGTCCCCTTCCCTTTTTTTAAATGGGCACGTCTCTCCATTTTTTTCTCATCTCCTAACACTTTCAGAGCCGCCTCATCCTAGAGATCACTCTCCAGCTCCTTTGGCCCAATGCTGGAATATTCATCACTGATTTCTAATGTGGCAGAAGAATGGAGACTGTTTTGAATTCTTGGGAAGGGATAGAATAGTTGTTACTTACAACTCCTTCATGATCTTAGGGAGGGTGCATCTGGATGAGGGTTTTGTCTTATAGAGCTAGTTTCTGTGTGAGAGCATTCTGGTCTTGGCAGGATGCCTTTTCTGTCACAACCTCAAGACAGCACAGGAGGGAAGGAAGATGGTCTACTTATCAAAAACACTGTGTTCCCACAGCTTCAGGCACTATCAGGCCAATATTGTCAGAGGCAGGACAGGCTTCTCAGGGTCACCAAGCTGTTCTAAAACTTCTCAGATTCCTTAGATGAAGACAAGGGGCACATACACGTGATGTCTGGTATCAAACTTGTTTTCAGGAAAATGACTGCGTTTCTTGTTTTACAGTAAAAGTTTCACCGATCACCAGTAAACTCAGCCGGTTGGGGAGGGATGCACCACAAACACCATGATAGAGTGCCTGTGACTGTGGCCTCTGAGCCAGTTATCATTCTCGGGGGATTCAAGATGGGAAGGAGAAGGAGCTTTTCCATTCTGTTTGCCATCTTTTCCCAGGTGACTTATTTTGTTCAAGTTTGGAAGCCAGTGGCCATGTTAGCGGTTTTCCTAAAATACAATATTATATCCTAGCAACGGACACCCATCACACTCGGAGCTTCTTAACTTTGCTTTGGCTTCGATCAAAGAGCTTTTACTACCAGCCTATGCCTCAGAAAGGAGCATTCTTGATCTTTTTCCTTGGATGAACATCCTCTTTGTGGGATTCCCAAAATTTCTCTAAGAGAATCCTATTTTCTGGTCTTTTAGGTACAATATCTGAATACATAATAGTAGCTCTTTGAGGGCCTACTATGTGTCGGGTGCTTTTGTATCTTCCTGACCGTTTTCATAAAATTCCCGTGGCATGAGTACCTTCACTTCAGGTCACAGGTGAGGAAAGTAAAGCTCAGAAAGACGGGTAACTTTCCCCTAATCGCACAGCCAGGATTGCAGAGCTGGGATTTGAAAGACGTGGGTCACAATTCACTGCTTACATTGGTTGACCTAGTCCCACGTTTGAAACATCTTGGAGAGAAATCCCTGTGTCCCTGTGTAACTGATTGACAGAGAGTATGCAAAGACCAAATGAAATCTGCTCCTAGGTCTTAACTGTCTCATAGTAAAGCAATAAATGAAATGTACAGTTTCAATCATACATCTGCTCAGGGCAGAGGTGTCATGCAAAAAAGGGGGAAAGAGGGACAGGAGACAAAGAATTAATTGAGAAAGAGTAGTGAAAATAGAACCCAGAGTCAATGCCGGAGAACTGAGTCTCTGACACTCTGAACATGCATGCCTATACCTGGAAACCTCATTGTTTGGGGGTTCCCAGGCTTGATTCCATATTCTGGAGTGTTTAAACTTATCACCTAAACACTTAATAATCAGAGTAGCAGTCTTATATTCATTAATTTCTCCCATTACATATTAAAAAATTATTTTTGTGTACCAGTCACTTTTTATTTGTAAATCCTGGGTGAAGGTCTAATGTAATCCCACTGGGAAGACATTTCAGGTACTCAGAGATTATCACACAGGCCAACATTGATTATGAAGCCAGGAAGTCTGCAACATACTGGAACTAGAAGGTACTGAAAAACGGGAGCTGGGACAAAAGTCAGAAAGTCCCCATGTTCCATGCACTGTGTTAGGCGTGGGGTTGGTGGGATCATTCAAGCACTTTCCAGCTGTCATAGTGCAGAAAATCATGCAGGCATCAACAAAAGAAATAATCAACAGAGTGAACAGAAATGCTACTGCGTGGGAGAAAATATTGGCAAATTATGCCTCAGATAAAGGACTGATATCTAGAATCTACAAGGAACTCTAACAACTCGACATGCAAAAAACAGCCCCACCAGAAAGTGGGCAAAAGACATGAATGAGTAGATGCTTCTCACACAAGCGGCCAACAAACATGAAAGAAAAAAGCTCAACATCGCTAAAAATGCAAATTAAAACCACCACTAGGTCTCACTTCACACTGGTCAGAATGGCGGTTATTAGAAAGTCAAAAAAAAACAACAGATGTTGGCGTGGTTGTAGAGGAAAGAGAATGCTCATGCGCTTTTGGTGGCATTGTAAATTAGTTCTTCCGCTATGTAAAACAGTGTTGAGATTTCTCAAAGACCTAGAAACGGAATTACCACTCGACCCAGGAATCTACCCAAAGGAAAAGAAATCAATATGTTAAAAAGACACCTACCTGGACTTGTATGTTCATCGCAGCACTATTCACAATAGCAAAATCATGGAACCAACCTAAGTGCCCACAAACAATTGACTGGATACAGAAAATGTGGCATATATGCACCACTGAATACTATTCAGCCATAAAAAGAATGAATTCGTGTCCTTTGCAGCAACTTGGATGGAACTGGAGATCGTCATCTTGAGTGAACTGACTCAGAAACAGAACACTAAGCATCACATGTGTTCATTCATATGCAGTAGCTAAATGGTCACAAAGACGGAATTAATAGACACTGGGGACACCAATAAGGATAGAGGTGGGGAGAACTTTAGAGTTCAGAAATTACCTATAGGGTACAATGTTCCTTATCTGAGGAATGGGCCACCTGAGACACAAGCCCACCACTGCTCAATATGTCCATGTAACAACCATGCACGTGTACCCCCTCAATCGAAAATAAAGATTTTTCTCAAAAAAAAGAAAATCATGCAGGGGGATCTTAACTCCAGTGGTCTGTAGAGGTTTGTTAAAATTGTTTATCGGGGAGCTTTTTTACACACAGACACACACACACACACACACACACACACACAAGCACACACACTCAGCCCTTATAAATTAGAATCCTGAAACAGATTGAATCACAGAGCTACCGGCGTTGGATCTAATCTGTTTGATAAACCTCAAGGAAGGTCTATCTCATGAGACCCTTTTTTCATAGTAAGTTATTTTAGTTTAATTCAGAGCCACTTCCTGTCATTCCCCTTCCTTGCTTGCCTGGTGTCTCTCCACAGGAAAACTCTGGAACTGAAAGCTCTGCTTCTGAAAGGGCAGGGACAGAAGGGGCAGCTCCAGCATCGCAACCCTTCACACTGATCATGACACCTGTCTTACCTGGAAGTGACCTCCACTGTTGCTGCTATACTTCAGACTGCCTGTTCTTGTCGCTATATTGCAATGACTCGACACTACACAACACTTGGCATCCTCTGCACTGTGCTTTAGGCTGTGCTTTCTTTAATTTTCACCTCAGAGAGGCCTGTGGTTATAGCTGAGTCTGAAATTATTCCTCACCCTCTCCAGTAGTTTACATAATGCAGAGCATTACTTTAACCACAGCAGATTTCAATACAGTAATAAACACCTGTGTTTTAGTTTTCTATTGTTGCCTAAGAAAGCTACCACAAGTTCAGTGGCTTAAAACAGCACACATTGATTATTTCACAGTTTCCACAGGCCAGGTGTCTGCCATGGATCAACGGAGTTCTCTGCTTAGAGTCTCACAAAGCTGAAATCAAGTCATCACCCTTACAGACACACCTAGGACAATGTTTGATCAAATGTCTGGGCACCCTGTGACATAGTCAAGTTAACACATCAAAATAACCATAACACCAAGCATCTCGACACAGTTCATAAATTAACCTTGATCCTTTCATTCCTCTTGTATCTTAGTTAAATATACGATTTCTCTGTTTTCATGTCTATAAAATGAAAGTGTCCGTAATTTGACTTTGTTGGTTACATATCAATTAACTCACGTTAAGGTGATATGTGTGAATGGGCAAAACACTTAGTTAGGCAGTGTACATTCCTTCCTACAAAAGATAATTTTTCATCATGTGGCATACAGACTTCTAAGAGTTATATAATTTTTACCACATAGCAGGTTCTTTTGTAAACTCTTCAAATGCTTTACCTCATTTGATCAGCGACATACCATAAATGCCTGTATTTTTGTTTTGTTTTGTTTTGAGTTGGAGTCTCACTCTGTCGCCCAGACTGGAGTGCAGTAGCCGCTCCCGGCCACCGCAGCCTCCACTTGCTGGGCCCTGGAGATCCTTCCGCCTCAGCCTTCCCAGCAGCTGGAACTACAGGCACGCGCTACCACGCCCGGCTAATTTTTGATTTATCGTAGAGATGAGGTCTCGCCAAGTTGCCCAGGCGGGTCTCGAACCCGCAGGCTCAGGCAATCCACTCACCTCAGCCTCCCAAAGCGCAGGATTACAGACTGAGCCACCGAGCCTGGCTCATAAATGCCTTTAATTAGCCCCACTTTCCTAGGAAGAAGGTCCATATGAAGCACAGAAGTAACTCATCCTAGATGACGTCTTGTAAGTGGCAGGCCCGGGATTGGAATCTATGGCTTTAGCACCAATGTTCCTGACTAATTACTGTGACCATCTAATTTATCATCCAATTCCTATGAAAGAGTGTACTATTAAAAATGATGCCTCCAAAATTGGCATCAAACGGAAAACTCAGGCCTACCAAGACAATTGCTCATTCTGTTAGTGAAAATCCTCTCAGTTACAAGTAATAGAAAATGATTACCCGGACTGGCTAAATCAAAAAGGAAATTCATAGTGCCACGGCATTTGCAACATCCTTATCACTTTTCCTGCTTCTTCTACATGATTTCTGTCAGCATACAGACTGGTGTTATTTTTCTTATCTTAAAACAGACACACACACACACACACACACCCCTCAAAAATCTGTTTACTTCACTCCCTCTACCACCTGCAGTGCCATTTATCTGCTCCCCTTGGTTGCAACCCTCCCACAGAGTCTTGTCCACATTCACTGTCTCCAATTATTGTCCTCCCAGTCTGTCTCAATCATACTCGGCGCAGGCTTATTTACCTTCTACTAAACCAAAACTGTTCTTGCCAAGGTAACAATGACATCTATATTTCTAAATCAAATGGCTGTTTCACAGTCCTCTCCTTACTTGACCGATCCATAATTTTGGACAGAGTTGATCATTTTCTCTACCCGGAAGTACTTTCTTCCCTGTGTTCCCGGACAATATTCTCATGGTTTTTCTCTGGCCTCATTAGCTGTAACTCCTCAGTCTCCTTGGCTACTTCTCCTCCCCTCCTTGTGCTCTCTTGATAGCGAATTGCCTCAGAACTCAATCCTTGGTCTCCTCTTCTCTACCTACACTCATTCCCTTGGTGATCTTATCCACTATTGTGGCTTTATGTATCAACGATGTCTCTCCTAGTTAGATATTCAACAGAAACTCCACAGTATGTTTCCTTTTGCCCACCTGTCAAGTCCACATCCATGTTTAATAAACTTTTCTATTTTAACCATGTTAAAGACTGAGTTTTTTACATCAAGCCTCTCATTTCATCTATCTGAATTTTCCCTCATCTCAGTTAACATTAACGTTGTCTTTCTCGGTGCCCACCTAGAAACATTGATGTCAATCTTGGCATTAAGTCCATCTAGAGATGCTGTTGGGTCCGTGTTCTAGCTATATTGGGAATGGGAGAATTTTGCCCCTCCAGTGTACCTCTTCATTCTAAGCCGCTACAATTTCTTGCCTGGATTATTGCAATAACATTCTTACTGGTTTATCTTCCTATAACTTTTTCTGTAATGTTTCATCTCATCGCAGTAGCCAAAGGTATCCTTTTAAAACCTAAGTCAGATCATGCCCCTCCTCTGCAATTGTTCTCCGTCTTATTGAGGAAACAGAATTCCAAGTATTGGCACAGATTGCAAGTCCTATGTGATTTGACATTCTCTTACTTCTCTAAAATCCAACTACACTCCCAGTAGATCCCTCCACATCAACCCTAACTATTATAGTCGTACTTTTGAGTGAAGGCTTTTGTATTGGCTGTTCTCTGTGCCTGAAATATTCTCCCTCCACATATCTCATGGCTCATTCCATCAACTCCTTTAAGTCTTTGCTCAAATATCACCGTTTCAAGGAGGCCTATCTTGGCCCTTTAAAAAAATTTCAACTCCTCAGCATTCCAGACCTTTGTTAATCTGCTCAATTTTTTTCCACGCCATTATAATCTGTCATACAGGATAATTTAATTATTTATTTACTGTTTGTACAATTACACGGACATATGTGTTGTATAAGGGCAGAGACAGTTGTCTGTTTTGTTTACTGCAGTATCTTCTGGGTCAGCAGGAGTACCTGGCAGTTCGTTATTACTTATTAAATATTTGATCTATTTCCAAAGTAGATTGGCAGTCACAAGTAGGTGGATTCTAGACATGGAGAACTCTAGCTCAGGGATGCCATCAAGGGTTCTAATTCTTTCCCTCTGTTTTCAGTTATCTCTTTTCTCTGCAGTCCTCAGTGTCTTTGTCACACAGGTTCCAAGGTGGCTGAAGCAGTTCTAGGTCTCCCATGTAAGAATGACAATATTTGCGGAAAGAAAGGAAAGATGTCTTCCAGTGTCCCTCTCCATAGAAACAGAACCCATGACATAGTACTTCCTAGAAGATATTCCCACCATCAACTCCAGCATGTGAAACTGAATTTGGTCCCATGACCAATTCATAACCAGTGATTGTCAAGGATATTGGAATTGTCATGGCTGCTTTAGGTGAAAAGGAGATGGGATGGATGTTGGGGAGTCAACACCATGTCCTCTGAAACACATCAGTGCACTGGTGTGATTGTGATTGTGTGTGTGTGTGTGTGTGTGTGTGTGTGTGTACCTGAAAGGGGTCTGATATCTGAAACACAATTGTTACAGAGATAAAACAAACCAATTATGGTTATTCAGGTACCAGAAGATGGGGGAAGAGCATTGCCAGTATTTTCTTTCATGGATGACCAACTAACTTCCTTCTGACTGTACATTCTTCATGTCGCCATATTCAAATCTTGGTGTTTCTCTGACCTGGGTCCAATCCTATTATTTTTGTGTTGGTTTCCATTTAAAGTGAGTAAAA
>CAUYQG010152974.1:0-22043 GCA_963574415.1 Tarsius wallacei
CCATGTCCTGTGGAAATAGCAAATAAATTATTTAGATGATTGCAAATAAAATAAGCCCTAGAGCAAGTTTAGTTATGCTATAGTAAAATTCTGTTCTAGTTATGTAAAACCAGGTGTTTGGTTTTCTGTATTTATCAATTGCCTATGGCAGTTTGTTGGCCTTTCTTGGGTGTTTGTGTTTTCCTAATACTTTATGCAGGTTTTTAAGTGCGGGGGACCTTTTGAGCATAGGTGAACTTGAAGTTATAGATAATAAATGTAAAATATACTAAGTCTTAGCCTAAAGTCCAATTATTAATTACTTATGATAATTTACAAGTAGCTTAACAGCATATAGAGAGAGGAGAAATGTTAAACAATTCCCAAAATGTGCTTGATATAATTTTTCCAGTAGAATAAATCTTTGTTTTATTTTGAGTTGTGGGGTACAATTGAGGATTTGTTATATAAGTAAGTTGCAGGCAGGTGAAATTTGGGCTTTTAACTGGTCCTTTCTCTTCCAATAGTAAACCAGGAACACATTGTGTTGCTGGTGCCCCCCTCCTCCCTCCCTTCCTCACCTAACAGTGTCCATTGTCTGCTGATCCCACCCTTATGCTTATGTGGTCAGTGATCAGGGCCCATTTATGAGTGAGAACATGCAGTGTTTAGTTCTTTGTTTCTGGGATAGCTCACTTAGTAAGATGATCTCCAACTGCATCCATGTTGCTGCAAAAACCATGGGTTTTTTCTTCTTCTTCTTCTTCTTTATGGCAGTGTAATATTCTATCGTGCATATGTATCACATTTCTTTATCCAGTCCACTTCCAATGGGCATCTGAGTTGGTCCCAAGTTTTTTGCTATTGTGAATATTGCTGCAGTAAACATACGTGCATGGGTGTCTCTTTGGTGGAGTGATTTATGTTCCTGTGGGTATATTTCTAGCAAAGGTATTGCTGGATCATAAAGAAGCTCAATTTTTAGTTCTTTGAGAAATCATCACACTGCTTTCCACAAAGGCTGAACTAGTTTACATTCTCACCAACAGTGTAGAAGCATTTCTTTTTTCCAAGCCATGACAGCAACTGTTGTTGTTGGTTTTGAATTAATAATAGCCATATTTACTGGTGTTAGGTGGATTGCACTATAGTTTTCATTTGCATTTATCTGATAATAAGTTAGGCTGAGCATTTTTTCATGTGGTTGTTGGCTGCTTGTATGTCTTCCTTTGAGAAGCCTCTGTTCATGTCCTTTGCCCACTGCCTAATAGAGTTTTGTTTTGTTTTTCCTCTTAGTTTGAGTTCCTTGTAGATGCTGGATGTTAGGCCTTTGTCAGATGCATAGCTTGCAAATATCTTTGCCCATTATCTCTTTATTCTCTTGATGATTTCTTTTGATGTGCAAAAACTTTTCAGTTTGATAAGGTCCTATCTGTCAATCTTTGCTTTTCTTGCATTTGTTTTAGAGGACTTGGCCATGAATTCATTGCCTACTCCAATATCCAGGAGGGTGTTCCCTAAGTTTTCTAAGATTCTTACAGTTTGAGGTTTACATTTAAGTCCCTGATCCATTTTGAGTTAATTTTTGTATATGGTGACAGGTAGAGGTTCCACTTCATTCTTCTGCATATGACTTGCCAGTTTTCCCAACACCATTTGCTAAATATGGTGTCTATTACCCAATTTGTTTGTTGGTGGCCTTGTCAAAGAGGAGTTGGTTGAGGGACCATAGCTTTATATCCAGATTCTCAGTCCTGTTCCACTGGTCTGTGTATTTATTCCTGTACCAATACGATGCTGTCTTGGTTACTGTAGCCTTGTAATAAAGTTTAAAGTCTGGAAGTGTGATGTCTCCAGCTCTTTTCCTTTTGCTGCAAATTACTTTAGCTAGAATAAATTTTCTTTATAAAAAGATACATATTTCTAGTTTTCATACATTATGGAACCTTCTCATTCCTTTTCAAAATAGGAATTAGAAAATTGAAATTTTAAAGAGTCAATGTTCAGCAATTTTAAAATATGTTGTTAAATGCATGCTAAAACATATGAATACCCGGTAAGTTTTACGAAATGCTATTGATTTTTGTTGATAATATTGTACCTAACAAGAACAGTAGAAGCTAAGGAAAATTGACTTAATATTTAAGCTGAAAAACTAAGTAAATTTTATGTGTTACTCTGAATATTTTAACTGAGAAGACATTTTTAACTTTATAATGTACTTAACATTATAGAGTAATAACAAAGAGTTATTATAAACAAGGGATGCAGAAGTAGAAAATAACAGTTATATGGAGTTTTTAATTGCTAATTCCTCAAATTCTTGTGAAAAGCTACTTGAGTTTTTTCTTATGTTTAGTACAAGAGATATTTAAAGTGTTTCTTCTTTATAGTAATACACAAAGGTAATTTAAGAAATCTGTAAGTGAATTTTTAAAAAATCTTATCTTATGCATTAATTTAAAAAACAATTTATAAATTTGGTAATTTGGACCTGCACTTAGGTTATTCATGCAATCCTTTTTTGAAATTTAGAATCATGGGGTACATGTGAGGATTTGTGTCACAAGTACATTGCGTGAAGGCGAGGTTTGGGCTTCTGATGAGTTAATACCACTCCCTTCCACTCAGTGGTGGGCAAGGTACTCAATGGGTAGTTTTGTATTCATTACTCTCCCTCCTTTCTCTTTCTCCATCCCTCCTTCCCTTCCTCCCTCCCTCCTTTAGCAGTGTTCTTGTCTTTTGTTCCCATCCTTGTGATCATGTGTGTCCAATGTTTAGTGCCTACTTATGGGTGAGAATATGAAGTATTCAGTTTTTTGTTTCTGCAATAAATCACTTAGGATGACGGCTTACAGATGCATCCATGTTACTGCAAAGGACACGATTTTGTTCTTCTTTATAACTTTGTAGTATTCCATCATGTATATGTACCACATTTTCATTATCCAGTCCACCTCTGGTGGGCATCTGCATTGGTTCTATGTTTTTACTATTGTGAATAGTAATAAACATAAAGTGCAGATGTCTTTTTGGTAGAGTGATTTGTGTTCTTTTGGATATATTCCCAGAAGTAGGACTGCTGGGTTGAATGGTAACTCAATTTCTAGTTCTTTGAGAAATCTCCAAACTGCTTTCCACAGAGGTTGAACTAGATTACATCCCCACTAACAATGTAGAATTTCCTTTTTCAACAGCTGTGCCAGCACCTGTTGGTTTTGACTTTTTAATGATAGTCATCCTTTACCAGCATTAGGGGGTATCTCATTGTAGTTTTGATTTGTGTTTCTCTAATGATTAGTGATACTGAACATGTTTATTGGCTGCCTATATGTCTTCCTTTGAGAAGTATCATTTCATGTCATTTGCCCATGTTTTGATGGGGTTATTTGCTTTTTTTCCTGTCAATTCATTTGAGTCTCTTATAGATCCTGTATGTTAGGCTTTTATTGGATGCATAGTTTGCAGATATTTTTTCCCATTTTTGTGGCTTGTCCCTTTACTCTCTTGATGGTTTATTTTGCTGTGCAGAGGCTTTTTAGTTTGATACGGTCCCATATGTCATATTTAGTTTTTGCTGCATTTGCTTTTGAGGACTTGACCATGAATTCATTGGCTAGGCCAATGTCCAGGAGGGTGTTCCCTAGGTTTTCTTCTAAGAATCTTATAGTTTGAGGTGTCACATTTAAGTTTTTGATCCATGTTGAGTTAATTTCTGTATATGATAATAGGTTTAGTTTTATTCTTCTGCATGTATTTAGCCAGTTTTCCCTGCCCCATTTGCTAAATTGGGTTTCCTCACCCCAATGTTTATTTTATTAGCTTTGTCAGCAATGAGTTGATTGAAAGTCTGTGGTTTTGTTTCTAGGTTCTCTATCTTGTTCCGTTAGTCTATGTGTCTATTTTTGTGCTAGTATCATGCTGTTTTGGTTACTGTAGCCCTATAGTAAAGTTTGAAATCTGGAAGTGTGGTGCTACCAGCTTTGTTCTTTTTGCTGAGGATGGCTTTAGCTGTTAGGGTTCTTTTTTACTTTCACATGAATTTCAGTATTGCCTTTTCTAGGCCTGTGAAAAATATTGCCGGTAGTTTGATAGGGATTGCATTGAATCTGTAGATTTCTTTGGGTAGTATGGACAACTTGACAATATTGATTCTTCCAGTCCTTGAGCATGGAATGCTCTTCCATCTGCTTGTGTTGTTTTGATTTCTTTGAGCAGTGTTTTGTAATTCTCATTATAAAGATCTTTCTCCTCTTTAGTTAGATGAATACTGAGAAGGTTTTTGTGTATGTGTGGTTATTGTGAATGGGATTTCATTTTTTATTTGATTTAACCCTCTTGTTGGTGTATAGAAATGCAACTGATTTTTATGCATTGATTTTGTGTTTGAGATTTTACTGAAGTCACTTATCAGTGCTAGGAATTTTTTGGCAGAATCTCCAGGATTTTCTAGGTATAGAATCATATTATCTGTGAAAGAGATAATTTAGCTTCCTCTTTTCCTATTTAGAGACCTCTAATTTCTTCTCTCCTGTCTGATTGATCTGGCTAGGACTTCCAGTACTATGTTAATTAGGAGGGATGAGAGCTGACATCCTTGTATTGTTCTAGTTCTTAGGGGGAAGGTTTCCAGCTTCTGACTGTGATGTTGGCTGTAGGTGTGCCATAGATGGCTCTTATTATTTTGAGGAGGAGTGTTCCTTTAATGCCTAGGTGTTTGAGGGTTTTTAATACAGGAGAAATGTTGGATTATATCAAATTCTTTTCTGCACCTATAGAAATAATCCTGTGGCTCTTGATTTTATGTTTGCTTAGTGGATTATATTTATTGATATGTATATGTTGAACCAATCTTGCATTCCAGAAATGAAGATCATCTCATCATGATGAATGATGCTTATAATGTGCTGTTGGATACAGTTTGTTAGTATCTTGTTGAGAATTTTTGTATTTTTTTTTTATGTTCATCAGGGAAATTGGCCTGTTGTTTTCTTTCTTTGTGGGGGGGTCTTTGCCATTTTGGGGTGTCAAGTTGATATTAGCTTCACAGAAAGAGCTAGAAAGGATTTCTTCCTTCTTGATTTTATGCAATTTGGGATAAGCAAGATGACAATTATTTTCTAACTGCAAAGTGGACCCCAAATCAGGTAATCTATCTCCAAAGGGGTCTGACATCATAGCTTTCTTTTCTATTTGGATTTTCAGGCTAGAAAATGTATTTCAGTGTGGCCAAGATGAGTTTCAAATTCCACATAACAGATATTTCTTTGAATTTTTGCCCTTGTTCTGGGCTATTGTTCTACTGGTTGATGTCAGGGTGGCCATACCAATCATTCTCCTCTGGTCAAGCTAGTATTTAAATATTTTAATTATCATTTTTTCCAATGTCTATATTTTATCAACTACAGATATTAAAAGAATATTGGTTGTATGGGGCTGCCATGTAAACCCAGAATTATACTTTGGTGGGGTTTCTCAAGCTTTCCCTATGGTACATAGGTAGCCTTAGAACTGTGTTCAGTATTAAATCCAAGTGTATTCTTACACATGCTTATCTGAAATTAAATTTTAGGCCCAATATTTGACATTGTCTTGTTTACTTGGCCTAGATGCCTTAAATAAGCTGACTCAATTTTTTTTACTATGATAATCAGATAAATAATATAAATATTAGATAATAAGGCCAGGCATGGTGGCTCATGTCTATAATCCCAGCAGTTTAGGAGGCCGAGGTGAGAAGATTGCCTGAGCCTACAGGTTCTAGACCAGCCTGGGCAACTTGGTGAGACCTCATCTCTACAATAAATAAAAAATAAAAAATAATTAGCCACGTGTGGTGATGCATGCCTGTAATTCCAGCTACTTGAAAGGCTGAGGCAGAAGGATCCCCTGAGTCCAGCAGGTCAAGGCTGCAGTGGCCGTGAGCATCACTGCACTCCAGCCTGGGTGACAGAATGAGACTCCAACTCAAAAAATAAAATAATATTAATAACTAATCAGATGATTCTGTGTTTCTTGCTCCACAAGTTTGTGCACATACATATATGTGCATGTAAATACACACATAAATATATACATATGTTTATATATATATATAGTCAGACTATTAAAATGATTTTTTTAGCTCAAAAGAGTCAAATACCAGCAATTTTATATGGCTCAACCATGTATGTGTATATGTGTGTATATGTGAATGTACGTATTCATGTACACATATAAGATTATATAATCAGATGACTGGTACATAATATTAGACCTTTAATTAATAGAATCTAAAATTATAAGTAGTTGTGATAGGTATTAGAACTGGGATGGATATAGACTCATTTTGATTGATGTAAAATTCTCTAAACATTTGCACCAGCAATGAACTATTAATCAGCCCCAAATTTTAGTATATTTAGAAGTATATATATTTAGTACCTATACTATACATGAATAACATGTTCATATTATTTTGAGAACGATTTTCAATTCTGCTTAAATCTGTCAAATAACTTCAGAAAATCTTCAATCTATAGATGGGATTGTCCCCATTTTGACGAGCAAATTCAGAATCCTATTGATTAAATAATTAGTGTAAGGTGACTGCTTTTAAGTGACAGGACCCAACTCATTCACTCAACCATCAGGTACTTGGGGCCCTAGTATGGCCTAGGGACTGTTTATATAGAAGTAGAAAAGACAAAGTCCCTGCCCTCATACAGTTTGTATTCCAGTGAGAGAAGTCTGACAGTTACCGTATAAGCTGGTAGAGATAACCGTCAATTTTGTAGATTGCTAAATCTTTGAAGAAAACTAGGCAAAGTGATTAAACAGCAGGTTGCTTGCTGTGGAGATGTGACTCCACGGCTGGGGAGCTCAGTAGAGTATTTCCTCTGCTGAAATGAGGAGACTTGGAAAGAGAAGAATCCTCTTTCCAGAGGCTCGGAAAGAGAAGGATCCTGGAAAGAGGAACAAGCAAGAGCAAAGTCCTAAAAAGGAAACAAGTTTCTGTGTTTGAAAGATTTCCTTTCTAAGCCAGTGCTGCTGGAATAAAATGAGGTGATGGGATGGAAGGAGATGAGCAGGGATAAGTAGACAGGGCCCAGGTCATGTGCACCTTCATAAGGTGTGGCAGGAATTGTACTCTTCTAACAATAAAGAAGGGCCGGAAGTCACTGAAGCCATGTAGACAGGGATGAGAAGCCATGTAGACAGGGATAAACCAGGTGGTTTATGCTTTAAAGAAGCACTGTGACCCCAGTGTGGAGAATGGATTGTCAGCCCAGGGTAGGAAGGCTATCATGAGCCCTGAGGGGTACTGTAGGTCAAATGGGAAGTGGTGGACAATGTTCAAGTTTGTGTATTTACAGTAGGAATATGGGAAGGGATGATGGATTGGATGCGAAAAAGAGGCAGCAATACCCAGGGCTGTGCTCTCAGGTTCTGGAGCTGTACTCCCTGGGCTCCTATCCTGGCTCTGCCCTTTACCAGCTTTGTAACCGGTTAGAGTTCTCATTCATGAGAGTGGTAGAGGGTGTTAATAGTGCCTACCTTGTAGGATTGCTGTAAGAATTGAGTCTCCCTCTCTCTGTGTCTCTGTGTGGGTGTCTCTCTCTGTCTCTCTCTCTCTCTCTCTCTCTCTCTCTCATTCTCTCTCTCTCTCTCTCTCTCATTTTCTCTCTCCATGTGTGTGTATGTATGTGTGTGTGTGTGTGTGTGTGTATGCACAGCTTAGAACTGGATTCAGTAGTAAGTACTGTGTCTATTGTGTACATATCAGCTAAGTAAAATAAATTTGAGAACAACTGATAAATCCTAGATTTTTGGCTTGTGTCTCACTATGCGTAACCATTCGCTGAACTGGAGAAGCATGGGAGAAGATCAGTTTGTGGGGGTATGTGCAAAAGAAGCTAAGAGTTATGTTTAGGACACATTACGTTTGAGGTAGACATTAGTGAAGCAGAGATGAAGGGTTGGGCGTTCAGAGGAGAGATTAGAACTGGATATAGATATATCTATACATGCTATTTAAAGCTTTGGAACCAGATAAGCTCACGTAGGAAGACAATCTAAAGAGGAAAAGGGTGGAGAATGGAGATTCCCACCAGCCTGGTGAGGTCGGGAGACGGGGAGGAACCAGGGAATTATTCAAATGCATACACATCTGGTTTTCACATAGTGCTGCCTGTATCACTGGAGGCTTGCCAGGAGAGCTCATGCCTCAGAAGACTGTAGACATGAAAGCCTCTTTATACATTCCTAGTGGTGAGGGGTTGAGGCTTCCGGCTTGAACCCTGATGACAGGACTTTTCCATTTATACTTGAGAGTAGCAAAAAGAGACTGTGGTATTAATCTGCTCTTCCACATTTACTCTGAGATTTTTTAGTGCAATCATAGTTACATGTGGCACCTAATGATAGATCAATTGCTTTAAGTTGTGTCATTAATATATATTCCCTGCTACAGGAAGGTATGGGCATCTCCAGTTCACAATGATGTTTTGGTACAAAAGTCTAGAACTGAAAAAGAATGGTTCCATAGACACTGTATTATTCGTGCCCATTTGATTCCCAGACTGCCCACAAAAGCCTGTGTAACCCACAAGGATATGAAATCAAAGTACAAAGAATACATAGACCCAAAACAACAGAAGCAACAAGGCTTGCAGGAATATTTACTTAGGTTTTGTAAAGAACTGGGTTCAGTAGTAATTGCATTTTCTTCTTCTCTTATTTGGGCCTAGCAAAGCAAGGACAGAAAGTTTCCAACTGGGTTGTAGCGGCCAGGGAAAGGAACTCTGTGACCAGTTATTTACATGCAAAGTAGCCAATAAGTGTATGAATTGAGCACAAAAATTCTGGAGAAAGACAGGGAAATGGAAATTTAGTGTTGGCTCTGACACTTGCATTGTGATCTGAAAGACATCACTCACTGCTTTGTGGCTCAATTTCCTTTAATTTTATAATGGCTATAATAATCCTTCTTTCTTTACTGGTTATACTAAGCCATTTCAGTGTTTTTATAAGGATAGGTATACGTATACACACATATGTGTAATATATGCATTCATGTGTGGCAGTGTGGGTGGTAGGAAGAGCTAAGTAACTATTAACTATTGTTAATCATTATATCATTATTGTCATCTTGCAGCCTCATATCATTTCTTGTTTTTTTTTATTTTAATTAAGGATCCTTAGGAAACTATGAAGGGAAGGATTTTAATAATGCGGTATAATAATAGCAAATGATATTTGAAAGAAAACAACTAATTCAAGCAGTGCGGGAGAAATTTTATTCATAACATCGTGATTAGGTCACCTAGTTTCTCATTAGCTCTTCCAATTTTTTCTAACAGATGCCTCAGTGAGTTGTCAAAAATGATCTAATTCCAGTTTTCTTAAAGGCTTGGTGTTTGCAGAGAAGAATTCAGTTGCTTTAGCAAATTATCTTATGTAAATATAATCAGTAGCATCCTGATAATTTGCCTCCAGAAAGCAATCTAGGATTTCATTACAAACTGTTATTTACTATTTTAGCACTGCTCCATGTGCTAAGCTGCAAAATTTCCTGTTTAAGATTTCATAATTTTATCAATGAATCTCCAACATTGTTTAATCTTTTCTTGCAGAGTATCATCCATATTACCCTAACACTGCTGCTGTCTTTTTAATATTTTCAATTTCACATAAGGTACTTCAAAACATGATACATAAAAGATATATTTGACCCTTGCAGTTTATAGAGCTTCTCTGAAGAATGCAATATATCAAACGCAAGTGCTCATAGCATAATAAAAAATGTTTGGAGATCAGCGATCTTTTTTATTCTGAGTAATGTTCTTTGCTTTCAGATGACACAGAAGAAAACTCAACATTGTAGATCCTTCCTACCTAACAAAATCTCACAGGACAAACTTATTCAATGTCTGAAGTATGTCTGCTAGATAAAAACAAACAAAATGATTATCACGGACTGTGTATACACATTAATTGAAGTCTACTATGGTCATTTCACTGGAACTTCACTTTTCTGCCCACTTCATTAACTTTATGATTAGTAAATACATAATTAAATGCATTCAATGTGCATGCAAACTTTGGGAATTATAATCCGATTTGACAATACACATTTGCACATTGCTATTGAGTTAATGTACTTTATCTCTCATTTCTGCATACCTAAATCCTTCACTTCTGTTTTTGAGAAATTTCTGTTTTTGAAAAACCTCATAATAACCAGATTAAAATCATTCTGAATTTAGGATTTTTCTCAGCTTATGCTGTATTCTATAAATAGAAAGGGGTCTATGTCACCAAATAATTTTTGTATCTCGATGTATAATCTAATGCATTAGTGTTTTGGTACTCTGATTTCAACTAATTCTTAATAATTACTCTTGCATTAACGGGTTCATTTTAAAAGCATGAAGAAAATTCACTCTAGTAACAGTTCACGTACATAATGGCTCCTTGCAATGAAGATTCCTGATGACTATACTTAGATTGAAGCTGGAGGAGGAGGGATGAGTTAAGAGCAAAAAAGATCTGTGGTCTATCAATAAATGGCAACTATTGTTTAACTCCTTTCACTCTTCTTAATGACAGATTTCTAAATTTCCCCTGACAAGAACACATCTGAATGTTTAAACTATCCACAAATACAAAATGACATTGATAGACTAAAATATCTAAGAATGGGAGTCAAGATGCCTTCCCAATACCATCAAGTACCCCCTTTTGACTCAGTCTTTGCAGACTCAATGTGTGAGTCCAAAAAGATTCTCAAAAAATTTTTTTCAGTGAAATAACAGTGTCCTATGACTATTTTTATTATGGAGTTTTTCCTAATTTGTTTCTGGGAGATTCTCAAATGATCTTTTGCATAGGTCTTTAATATAATATGATACAGTGATAGTAATGTGACTAATTCTAGAAAAGAATGGGTGCTTTAAAACAAAAATAGAACTTACTGAATATGTAAATTAGACATATATGTTCATTTTGGAAGGAATTATTTTTGTGTTTGTTATGACTGTAAAAGCAATATAAACATGTAAGCAGTTGGACAAATAGGAGAATGAAATTAGTGATAATCATTCTTTACTTTTTATATTGATAATCAATATAAACTTTGGTTTATATTCACAGATATAAACATTGTTCTTTTATTAAAGAAAGTTTAAATTTTTAATTACAAATATTTCAATTATTCAGAAAACTATAGAAAATATGACGTGCATCTGTGTACTCACTACCTAGATAGCCATCCATCTACTTATTCATTTATTCAGCAAATATTTATTGAGAAATACTAAGCTACATTGTTCTAGGCACTTTTGGATTCAGTGATGAGCAAAATAGATACTAAAAGGACACAGACAATAAATTCAGTGTATATCTGTAAGATGACAGCAGAAAAGAAATGCAGAGAAGATGTTAGGGAATACTGAAAAGCTGGGCATACAATTTTCAACAGGGTGCTTGGGAGGCCTTACTGAGCTGATGACTTCTGAGAAAAGACCTGAAGGAGTCGAGGGAGTAAACTATGCAGATACCTGGGAAAAGAATGTTCTAGGTGGAAGGCACAGCAACTGCAAATACCCAGAGATGGAAATATGCATGATATGATGAGCCTCTTAATTATCCCTTGCTTCTGCTTCATTAATTTCTGTCTCTGACCCAGTGGTTTTCTTTCTTCTACTGACTTCTGGTTTATTGATGAGTTTTAATCTTTCTTCCTTTCTAATTTATACTTCTCAAACTTTAAATGTTTCTTCAAGTTTTTTTTTTTCAGCTGAAAATCATAATCTTTCAGAGATGATATATTCATCACAGTTCATTTCTAAATATTTTGTAATTTCCATGATTTTATTTTTGATTCAATAATTATTTAGAAGTGCTAATTCTAAATTTCCAGGATGGAAAGGAGATTCCTTGCTTTTATTATTGATTTCCAAATGTAATACGTCGTGTTCAGAGAATGCGGCTGATGTAAAATTATTCATGGGTACCTTTGAGACTTGCATTGTAGCTTAAGTCACTGATTTTTATGTTTTTTAAATCCATGCGGAAAAGAAAAGATGTATTTTCTGTAACCGTTGGAAACAGTGTTTATATGTAGTCATCAGATCAAACTTGTTAACTATGTGTCAGAATTGTCTATTCCCTTAATAGTTTTTGTGTGCTAGGTCAACGGCTGTGAGGTGAGTTAAACTCTTCCGCTATAATTACAGATTCATCAATTTCTTCTTGTAATTTTGCCGATTTTTATTTTGAGATTTGTCTGATAGGTGAAGGTAAATTCAGATTATCTTTGTGGTAATTGTTACTTTTATTTTGCAATGAAGTCCAGTCCATCTACGGCCAAAATTTTAATAATATTTCGATAATGTTCCATATTAAATGCTGATATCCTAGCTCTGTTTTGGTTACAGTTGTCCTGACATATCTTTTTTTCCTCCTCTTACTTTCGACATTTCTACGAGTGCATTTTTTTGGTGTGTCTTTTTAAAACAACATATACTGAATTTTATTTTTTAATGTAGTCAGACATTCTGTCATTTCACTGTAAGGCTAAATCCATGTACGTTGCTTATTCAATTCTAATTTTGGTTTTTTATTCTCCATGATTTTTTTGTTACTTTCTTACTTTTTTTTTGCTTTCTACTGGATGGATTGAGTTTTAAATTCATTTTTCCTCTATTCATTTAGAGATTAGATATTTTGTTTTTGTGGTTTCAGTGGATACCCTTGCATTTTTAATGTTTTATATTGGAATTAAGATATAAATAAATTTATATGTATTTAATATCATTGTCACACCCGAGAATAAAATAAGAAGCTTACTTAAATCATCTGAAATGTGATCATGTCCACCCTCAAACTATGATATTATAGTCTATATCTGAGCTTATTTTGTTTTTAAACCCTGAACTATTATCTGTAAACATTTTTACAGTAAATGCTTATCTAAATGTACCTATCTGTCTCCCACCATTGCCACCTGCATTTCATTTTTCCTTTTTAAGTTCACATTCATTCTTTGAGGCCCTGTAAATGGTAAATAACTTTCTATGAGCTGATTTTTTTCAAGTATTTATTTAACTTTCATTCTTGAATAATAATTTAGCAAAATATAGAATCCTCTAGGTTTTAGTCACTCTCTCTTAGCATTTTAGTGACTTGCCATTTGGTCTCTATCTTTGCCAACAGAAATTATTTTGTGAGGCTAATTGATGTGACTGTGGTTATCTATTGTTTGTGGCTGCTTTTAAAGTTTTTAAGTTTTCTCACTGTGTCGGTTCAGGTCTTATGCAAAATGCACACCAAGACAAAATTAGAAACACAAGAGATTTCTTGGGGAGAGTGCTTATGAAGGATGGAGGCGGGAGGAGGACAGGAACAGACAGCGTCTTCACACCACAGGGCAGGCTTGACACAGTGAAAGAGGAGAGAAAGTGAGGAGTTTGAGAAGCAAAAATCGCAGATATCAGTGCAGCCAGGCTCACAGGGTCGCCTCAGAAGAACTGCTTGTGAGAAGAGTTTGGTTTGAGGAAGAAGGGCTGGGCTCAGTACCCCACCATGCCCAGGATTGGGTGGGAGCAGTCTGGGGAGACAGTGGCCTCCTCATACACACTGTGGAGGATCCCGAGCTGGAGGCTGTCAGCTAACTGCACACCTTCCAGCAGGTCCTCTCTTGAGGAAAGAGCTGTGGTTCCACGCTCTCTCACCTTCTGCAGATTCACTAAAGTATGCAGATTTACTTCTATGTATGGTCATGTCTTATGTATTTTGTCATTGCTTCCAAATGTATGTTACCTTGTAATCTCCTATGTATTCTCTCCCACGTTTCATATATTTCATCAAATCTGGTGACATGTCAGCCACATTTTCTTTGAAAATGCATCTTCTACCTTTTCTCACTTTCTTGAACTTACAACATGTCCCACAATCTCATTCCATTACTCATTTTCAAATTACTCTATTTGCCCTTTTTTTCAATATACTTCATTGTGAAAGCTGTTCTTAGAATTATCTTTCAGTTCAGTAGTCTTTTGAACTATGTCTAAAATGCTTTTGATCAATATTTGAGTTTTCATTTTTAATTATCTCACTTCTAGAAGATGCATTTGTTCTTTAAAAAAATCTACCTATTCCTATCTAAGTGTCCATTCTTTGCCTACAATTTTGATCCTTTTATTTATCTCCAATAACTTGTAACATGCTTGTTTTGTGAATTTCTTCAAATTGTTTTTTTAACTTGTGTTCTATTTCTTCTGTCTGTTGGCTCCTTGATGAGCTTGCTTCTTTTTTGTTATATTTATTATAGCTTAGCTTATATTCTTTTTCATGTCTTATGTATTTTGTCATTGCTTCCAAATACTGTTCTGAAAATTTTGCCATTCTAGAACCAGTTTATACATTTACTTTCGACACATTGGAGTCCTGTACCATTCAAATGCCAGGCTCAGATCTTGGCTTTCAGTTTCTCCTGTAATTTGTTTATTTGTTTGTTTTCTTTTTCCCCTCTTAGCAAAACAGAAAGAGAAAGTGGCTTGTACTTCCCTAGAATGATGAACTTTTATTTCTCCTTTTCCTGAGGAGCACCCCAGAGTCATGTTAATGCAAGGCTCGGGGTTCTAGTTTTCTTCACTTTGGCTTCTGAATGGACAATGAAACCCTAATCCTAGAAGTTATTAACATCTTTCTTAAATTTGGTTCCTCTAGAAGCAGATCCCAAGTCAAAGACTCAAGGGCATACAGACTCTTTAGGACACACACAGACCTCTAGTAACATGGAGAGGGAGGGAGGGACAAAGAGGTGAAGGGACCAATGGTAACGGCATTTTTAAGCTAGCTGCCTCATGGATGATTAAAGTGGGGTACTGGGAAGTAGTGCAAAACACAGGCTTCAGAATTAATCCACCCCAAGGGCTAAGGGAACTTTTATACACCATAGCTGGGGAATAGTTGGTTGAGAGTTACTAGGATGGAGGGAAGAGGAAATATCATTCTCTGGCATTTCCAACATGCTATGTGAAGTTAGAGCAGGCTTCCAGAAGAAAGCCCTAATTTACAGAGAAACGGGTGCTGATGATTCAGAAGTCAACATGAGTACCCTAACAGGCCTGAGGGATGTGGACAGAGAACTCAGCATTGCTCCAATCTCCTATTGGTTGCCACGTTTCTCTCCTGACCAGGCACCTGAATTTAAGTTCCCTCTTTGCTGTGGTTCTTAGGAGTTTTATTTTCTTCATTTTATGTTTAACAAGTTATTTGCATTTTTTTACATATTTTATGAGTCCTTTTTAGAAAATGTATGTTTGTAATTGGAAAGAGGTCACCATTCTTCCAAAATATTTTAATGTACATTTTAGTTTTATAAGATAATACTAAATATGCCATCACAACTTGCCTTTATATTCCAAATAATTCTGACACTTTCCCCACAATCATAAATGTAGGGCTATTTCATTTTTTAAAATATATTTCTCCAAATTAATATAGATATTTGTTTATAAGATGTCACTATAACAAAGAATGCAACAAACATTTTACCTATATTCTTGCATATGTATGCTAATAAGTCTATGGCATAAGTTCTTAGCACTAGAACATATGGGTCAACGCTTTTAGCACATTTAAAAATTTAAAAATATTTACCAAATCTACCTAAATTGCTTTTAGCATTTTTATTCTCACCTACAACATGGGAGAGTATCTTTTTCCCTCTCCTAACCAAAAATCTATAAAGTCATTTGAGTCTGTGATGTGATAAGTGATAAGTTAATTTGTTTTATTTTAATTATTAGTGAAAACAATAAGTTTATATGTTTCTGGTCAGTGAGATACTCACTTGTATAATTTTTGCCCATATTTTTATTGGTCTGTTCATTTTTAATTTGATTCATGCATAAACACTAGCCCTTTGTCATGTATCTTGAGTATAGCCTTTGAAGTTTATATTTCATCTTTTGAATTTGTTTATTGTGGTTTATTACCCATGTAAAATTATCATAACCAATCTCATCCATTTTTTACTTTGTGGTTTCTCATTTTCATATCATGTGTTTAAAAGCTTTCTATAATTATTAATTATAAAAATAATTCATGCAGTTATTATGAATTGGAGATACCACAGCATGAAGGGAAAGGTACAGAGATGAATAAGAAGTCTTTTACTGCTTCAAAGAGTATCATATTAAATATAAAATATTTTGTTCTGTAGAAGGAATGAAGTAAATAGACCTTTCCCCTCTACAAACAAACAAGGAACAGATAACAATTCTCCAAACTTGAGTATCTTTTTTAAAGAAAAACTCAAACCAGTCAAAACATCAACAAGTCTAGTAAATAATAATATTTAGAACTGATCAGCAAGAAAGCCAGTCCTAAAACTCAAGGTCTGTTTATATACTGATACTGTAACACTGCCAAAAACAGTGCCGCTTCTTTAACAGCTGAGGCAAATCCTGCAGGACATACTAAAAGAAAGGGTTTTTTTTTGTTTTTTTTTTTTTGAGTTGGAGTCTCACTCTGTCGCCCAGACTGGAGTGCAGTGGCCGCTCCCGGCCACCGCAGCCTTGACCTGCTGGGCTCTGGCGATCCTTCCACCTCAGCCTTCAGAAAGGTATTTTTTACTGTAGTTTTATCTTATTTTATTTTGAGTTGGAGTCTCACTCCGTCGCCCAGACTGGAGTGCAGTGGCATGCTCATGGCCACCACAGCTTCGACCTGCTGGGCTCAGGCGATCCTTTTGCCTCAGCCTTCCAAACAGCCAGAACCACAGGCACACGCTACCACACCCGGCTAATTTTTAATTTTTATCGTAGAGATGAGGTCTTGCCAAGTTGCCCAGGCTGGTCTCCAACCTGCGGTCTCAGCCTCAGCCTCCCAAAGTGGTGGAATGACAGGCTAAACCATCGAGTCCGGCCTTTACTGTACTTTTAAGATGTTTAACCAATGCTCATCTCAGCAGCATTTTTAGACACCAACTATGACGACCAGATTGTGCTAAATATTGATGCAAGAGGAATACTGTTTAAGACAAAATCCCTGACCTTAAGGAAATGCATTTGGAGAGGCAAAATATACATAAGTGAAACAACCAAATAATAACTTGAACACAAAATAATGTATCATAAGCCGTTTGTATGTATACATACTGACAGAGCTTAGGAAAAGGGTACTCAGTGTTTTCGTGGTGATCAACAAATCTTCATACTAATTCAATATCGAGCTACCTTATGCTGTAATCTTATCGATCTTATTGACACTTGCTGATATAAGGGACTCTTGAGCGTTGGGAATGACATAAACATAAATGAAATTTTATATGTATGCAGTTATGCAAAATATAAATACCTACAAAAAATTAAAGAAATAAGAAAAACCCCAAATCTTGATTTTTTTAAATTGTTAACGTTATGGAACAGAAGAGTGAACAAGCCATGAAGGCAGAAGCCCTAGAAAAATCACTATTCTTTGTTTTCATATGCACAGTGAAACAGCACCTCACAAACCACATCCTCATATACTGACATTTACCCCATCTAAATATGCTCAGTCTAATCCTGTTTGACCGGAGTTACCTGACAGCCCTGTGGAGTTCAGAGGGTAGATCAAAGGAGAAAGTAATGGTCTACAGATAAAATACAGTAATATTCTACAGATAAACCACCAAACAGAAGGTCTACTCAGGGAAGTCTCTGCTCTGGGCCATGTACATCGGGACACAGGAATGCTAGTATGTAACTCGAGGTCCTGTAAGTTTTATTCATCCAACAAGGACTTACTCAATACCTACCTGGAGCTAAGCACCATACGTTTAGATGGAGAGTCAAGAGGCTCTTTTTAGCCAGTTAGGGAAGGAAAATCTCAGGCAAGAGTGTGATAAATTGAAATGATAAGTCGGAGGTGTATTACTAAGGAAAACATCACAAATAGTCTTTTGGCTGAGAGGGGGATTCAGATAGGCGGTGGAAAAACTGAAAGTAAAACAGAATTGAAAGCAATGCTTGGAAGAACAGCCATCAATATAAACAAGTACATTTGTCTTCGTTCTACTGTCCTGGGATTTAAGAAAAAGATAATTTGGAGCTGATTTTCCATTGAGTCCTGAAGTTGAGGGAGGCAGAGGAAGTTAAAGCCAAGATTTCTACATAAAAGGAACCCTTTGGCAAATGGGTTTCAAAGTCCTTAGCTGAATGATCGCCATTTGGATCTGGGGAAGCAAGGAGGAAGAGAACAGTTGCCTGGATGCTTTCTTTGCAATCAACATAATACTAAAACTCAGTAAGTGACTAAACAAAATTGTAAGTTTGCTAATAGTTCCAATCCCAGGAATGCTGAGGAGAAAGCTTTTTCTTTTTCTTTTCCAGGCAACAGTCATCTCAGGGTAAATTTCAGACCAGGTTTGTCGTCTGCACATTTCCCTCGGTTTGTATGTTTTAGAGATGGGGAAGTATGGAGACCCCACAGGGAGGGTGTGCATCACTTCTTTTTTTATTGCAATTCAGTTTTGGAACATATAAGTGCCCTGTGCAGTTGTTATCATGCAACATAGAGGCATATCTTTGGAAGAGTCTGTGTCAGAATCACAATGTTGTATAAAGAAATGGTAAGGTAAGATCAGCACTAGAGTCTGCATGTTAATAACCAGGTCCCCCAATATGTTTTTAATAACACATATCTGCTACAATTACCTGTTAATCTAGCACAGCCATAAACCTGAAGACCTAAGGGGATATAAGCTAATAAAGCCAAAGCTGACTGGCAATTTGTACAGGCACCAGAACTGAGTCCATTTGCGTGACTCTCATCTCTCTAGATTTTTCCCTTTTTCTACATTATATGGGATTTTATTTCAGAGGAATTCAAAATACTCTAGAAGAAGGCGGTTGAGATCCTTGCATTGTATAACTGAAATAATTGTAGAATTCTATGTGTTACACATTATTTTTCAAAAGTTTAAAAATGTACTGAAAAATAAACTTGAGAAAGACATCTCCCTCAACCTCCTTCATCCTCCTACATGCTTGTTTTAATCTGCGGACCAGGTTTAAGGTGCACTCTTTATTTTGTCAAGGTAGAATTATTTTGCTACATTTATTATATTATGCTTTTGCACCATTCTTCAAGTCAGAGTTACATTTGCAAGAAGTGATTAAGTTTGGAATGAGAACAGCAGGAGCAACAGGGCCTAATTTGTCTAGGGGAATCACTTAAAGCCTGTTAGGTATAAAATGTGTGGCTAAGTCTCCTATTGGATATCCACAGCACACCAAGTTCTTATTTATTAGCATACAGTGTGGCCACCTGGGTACAAAGGCTTTGGTTAAATTATCTCCCGCCTCCCTGAGTTCTTCGTGGTACTGACTAAAATATCCTATGAACCTCATGTAAAAAATAAGAAGTCTTGAACTGAGGAAAGATTATTTTCAACTTTCTTTCCCTCTGGGTTTCCTCTACTTCCTGACTCCCTTGTTTCTCCCTAATATCAAATCATATTCCACACTGTTTCTTTCAGTTTGAACATTCTCATTTTTTCCCTTTTCCATCATCAATCTTTCTGCCACCTTTCCCTTAAGTATTTCCTCAATTTAAACTTTATTCAATAAACAAATATACTTTACAGAGGGAACAGATGGGTTACAGGACTTTTTCCCTTGAGATTTCCATGTGTAGCAATTTTCACTTCCCAAAGAAAATAATGGTGATGACGACAGAATGTCTCTGCAGTCTTTTAAAAGCAGTTTTTGCACTGTGTGTGCCACGCAACTTCAGAAGACAGGTTCTTTACCACACTTGACTTGTAATTTCTGTTTTGTTAACTAGAGACATTCTACAGTGAGAATGACAGATTATCAGTTTTCCCTATTTGAATACTTTCAATGACCAATGGAGACTTGAATGGCACTCACTGGCCGGTAGTTTGATGTTTCCTGTCATGATAAAGTTTTCCATTACACAGAGCTAAAATCCACATCTATCTTTCACCATTAGTACAACAGAGAATAAACATAATCTCTTTTTCATAAGGCAGACATTGAAACAATAAAACACAAATCCCCTGTTTTTCAGACTAAGCATCTTCAATCACGCCAGACATTTCTCAGATTTCAGGGTGTCCAGGAACCTTGAGTTCATGGTTTCCTTTTACTGATACCCTTCAATTTGTCAAGTATCCTCTTTAAATCTTTTCATCATGTTGAGGAATGGATGGTCATACACAGTTTATGAACACCACTAAAATATTAATGTGCATCCAATATATGGGAAATCCCCACAGAAGACCTGTTAAACAAATGGCCCAAGAACATGGGAGGCGCTGTCTCAATTGGACAAACGTTAGGCATCTTAACAGCTCTGATGAAGGTGGTGATTTCCAGCCTTCATGAGGAGGCCTTGAAGCCTTCTCACATGTGCTTATATCTTTTATTACTTAAATAATAATGATTCAGTGAAGTGATACAGACTGTCTCTTGATGTCTAGCATTTAGTAGTAAACTATATTAATTCTCCTAGGCCATCAAGTCCTGGGAAAGTAAAATAAATTTCTCTGAAAAGTGACTTCTAACTAAGTTTGTAAACTCTGATGATGTTTATTGCTTACCATGTAAGTCTGCTTCAGTCAACAAGACAATGACAGTAAAGGAGTTTTGTAAATGAGATCAATAAGAAACCTGTTTTATTCAAAGAATTTTCATCAAGTGCTCACATGTGCTAGACACTGTGGTAGTCTGTCCTCTGTCTTTGGTCTACATGTTTAGGCTTTCAATATGGGTCAAAACAAACAATAGGCCACACAGTCCCAGGTCGCCAAATGTCCTCCACTGAGACCCAGAGCATTGGTTTAAGGGCCTCACTCACAGTGCTGAGGCCCCTTCCTGCTGGGGTGCCTCATTCTGACAAACTCGGGTTTTCAGTGAAGGGAGTGGCTTCTCATCAGGTCTGCCCAGCCTCACTAGGTTGAATGGATATAATGAAATCTGTATGGTTGATTTCTTTTTTGAATAATCAATGTATTATAGAGTTGTGGGGTACACGTAAGGATTTGTTATATAAGTAGGATGCAGGCAAAGTTTGGGCTTCTATCTGGCCCTCACTCCCCGTGGTAGTGGACCAGGTACATCAGGGTTGATTCTTTCATTGGCAAACTTATCCGAGTTTCAGCTTTGCTTTATATTTGGCTGGAAGAGCTAATAAACCAAATATTACTGTATTTTGTATATTTTTTAATTTTAAAGATGTGGGGTACAATTCAGGGTTAGATATACAAGTATTCATTATGCAGGCACTCTTGCTGATGAGATGTGCCCACCCCTTCTCCCCTGGCAGTTTCCCACTATTGCCAATCCCTTCCTTATAGTATTACGATAGTTGCTCAAGGTCCACTTATAAGTGAGAACATGTGATACTCAGTTTTTTGTTTCTGTGATAGGTACTCAGTATTATAGCCTCTAAGTCCATCCAAGTTGCTGTGAAGTTCATAATTTTGTCCTTTATGGCTGCATAATATTCCATCGTGTATATATACCACATTTTTTTAATTCAATCCTCTTTCCATGGGCAGCACGGTTAGTTCCATGTTTTTGCTATTGTGAATAATGCTGCAATAAACAAGAGTGTGCAGACAGGTAACTTTTTCATAAAGTGATTTGAGCTCCTCCGGGTATATACCCAGTAGGGGGATTGCAGGGTCGTATAGGAGGTCAATTTTTAGATCTTTTAGGAATCGCCACACTGTTTCCACAGCGGCTGTACTAATTTACACTCCCACCAACAGTGTAGAAGTGTTCCCTTTTTGCCGCATCCTCTCCAGCATCTGTTGTGAAAAAGAATTTTTTACTTAAAGACTTGAAGACTGTGTGTTCCTGTGGTACCTGTATTATTTCCTGTTTTTTGTATCCAACTCTTTGATTCTCCTGGGGTTTTTAATTTTGGCACAAGGGATGAGTTAGAATCCAGCTTACTTTTTAAATGCTGGTTGTTTTAGTATCATTTATTGCCTACTAACATGAAATATTAGCTTTATAATATACCTAATTTCCATCCACATTTGTGTATAATTCTAGCTT
>CAUYQG010152977.1:0-11560 GCA_963574415.1 Tarsius wallacei
AGACATGTTTCCACTCTGTTTTCCAGGCTAGAGTGCAGTGGTGTAATCCCAGCACTTGGGAGACTAAGGTAGGATTGTTTGAGCCCAGGAGTTCAAGATCAACTTAGGCAACAGAGCAAGACTTCATCTCTACAAAAATCAAAATAAAAAAATTAGCCAGGCGTGGTAGCACACGCCTGTAGTTCCAGCTACTTCAGAGGCTGAGGCGGAAGGATCGCCGGAGCCCAGCAGGTGGAGGCTGCGGTGGCCGGGAGCGAAAAAAAAAAAGTTTCAGTTTAAATATAGGTGCAAAATCCATGCCAAATTAGTTTCCATGTACAGAGACAGGAATTGAGGTTTGCGCTTCCAACATATGGATATCCGGGTTTTCCAGCACCATTTATTGAAAAGACTTTCCTTGCTGAATTGCTTTGACACTCTTGTTAAAAAATATACGACATTTTGTGTGTGGTCTATTTATGGTCTTCATCTCTCCAATAATCTGTTTGCCTAGAAAGTCTCGAAGTCAGGTAGTGTAAGTTCTACAACCTAGTCCTTTTAGAAGATTATTAAGGCTGCCGGGCTCAGTGGCTCAGCCTGTAATACCGTACTTTGGGAGGCTGAGGTGAGTGAACTGCCTGAGCCCGCGGGTTCAAGACCCACCTGGGCAACTTGGTGAGACCTCATCTCTACAACAAATCAAAAAATTAGCCGGGCGTGGTAGCGCGCGCCTGTAGTTCCAGCTACTTGGAAGGCTGAGGCGGAAGGATCGCCGGAGCCCAGCGGGTCGAGGCTGTGGTGGCCGGGAACGGCCACTGCACTCCAGTCTGGGTGACAGAGTGAGACTCCAACTCAAAAAAAAAATTAATTAATTAAAAAATAAAAGTAGACTAGAAAATGTAAAGAAATACTTCATTTAGAAATATTTGATCTTAGGAAGCAGGATTGGCAGTAGTGGGAATCTGCCTGGGGAAGTGGGGGTCACCTCATTAAAAAAAAAAGAAATATTTAATCTTTTAATGGTGTCAATTCTCTTCAAACCAGCTTGTAAATAAAATCAAAATTCCACATGACTTTTTACAAAACCTAAGATAATGAATTCTAAACTTCATATAGAAAAATTAATATACAAGAATACTTACAATTTTGATCTTCGAACAGGAAGAAGCAGCCATGTTTATTTGCTGGTATTTCATCTCTTTAGCAGCAACTATTTTATCTCCATTCAGAAAAAAAGAAATGACAAAGATGCTTCTGTTCACTTTTTTCTAACAGAAATATAACAATATATTATTTTTTGTTTTAAAAATGATTTTAAAAAAATAAGTAAATGAGAAAGAAAGGAATGGAAAAGAGAAAGGTGAAAAAGAATACTAAAATTTCCAGTCATAAAGAACAAAATCACGAACTTCACAGCAACCTGGATGGACTTAGAGTCTATAATAGATTGATCATTCACAGAAGCAAAGAACCAAGTATCACATGTTCTTATTCATAAGTGGACCTTGAACAATTATCTTAGTACTATAAGAGAATGATTGGCAGTAGTGGGAAACTGTCAGGAGGAGGGCGGGGAAGCAGGATTGGCAGTAGTGGGAATCTGCTTGGGGAACGGGGGTCACATCTCATTAACAAGGGTACTTGCATAATGAACATTTGTATACCTAACCCTGAATTGTACCCCACATCTTTAAAATTTTTTAAAAATTACAGTTAGAAGATGAGAATTGTGGTCTTATTTTGTCTTTTCTCATTCAACCCCTTACTCCCAACACACATATGCAGGGTTCGTGTGCAGGACGTGCTGGGCCAACACACTCCAAAGCCTATCTTATACAGAGTTGGTGCTCCATTCTGGTAGCCAGACTTAACCAAAAAATCAGATTTACAAGTTATAATATATCTAGTTTCTACTGTGTTTTAATACTTTATATGTATTTTTAGATCCATTATATCTACTTTTTTCAATAGCTTCTGAGGTAGATGGCATTACCTCTATTTTTAGATGAGAAAACTATGGCTCACAAGTTTAATTTACTTGTCTTAGGTCAAACACTAATGAGTGGCTGAGTCAGGATTGAAACTCAAGTCCAGTGGTTGCCAAAGTCCGTCATTTTCCCACTATGCCCTATTGCCTCTGTTCTGAGGAAGAAGCTGTGGAAAGAATTCATTTGGCAACTCTCAGGGAATAGAATACTGTGTCACTAGGAAAATTTTTTAGCCAAGATTCCGGTGCTTGTGATGATTCATATTTAGATCATGTTCCTTGAGAGTAGGGAAAGATATGAAAGATGTCTGTAAGCAGCTGCTTCTAACATCTGAGAGTTGTAAATAAAGTTCTCAAGAAACCATCCAATTATATTGTAGGGGATCTCAGAGGTCATGAATGTTATTTGTTCCTCCCTACAGCTAAAATGTCGACCTTTGCTGAACTTTCCCTTCCACTTCCAGCCTTACTGATAGCTAAAGTATTCATCGTTAAGAAGCCATAAGAAAGATTCTGAGATTCAGAAGACTTCTGGTTTTGACAACCCTGAGCAAACCCTTTTCAAGTAACTGCTCTGTTAGATTCTGATTCTTCCTTGCATGTACCTGGACATCCAGCCGGGACAAGTGACGTTACATTTTCCATCCCATACCAAGAAAAATCTGGTCACAGGTAGCCACACAATGACATACTTGCAGTTGTACATGGGTGGAATGGGATATACTCTTTGGGACACAGCCTAAAGGAACCAGATTTTGCCCTTTTTCACCACCTGAGAGCTGTATAGACAGATTCCAGTAGACTGCTGCAATTAATTAGAATTGCCAGTTGGAAAAACGTTGGCCTAAACATCAGGGGATCTGGTTTCTCACCCCAGCATTGCCACAAACAAATCGTGTGTTGTTGTGTAACTTCTCTACTAAGCCTGTGCCCTCCTCTACAAAATCTCCCTGTTAAACCAAGTATCTTTAAAATATCATCTAGCTGAAACATTCCAGAAACCCTACTGGAGGCCCAGTAATGAGGAGACAATTACTTCTTGTGTTTAAAATTAACCTCTAATTATTGTGGGATTATCTCCTCTACTCTCAATGAAACTTGTGCTTGTGTCATGTACTACTGGGTTCTGTTTAATGTGAAGCATTCCTTTGAAAGGGTTCCACACTTTCTATAAGTCAAACGATTCTACCACGTTAAAATAGGCAATGATAGGCTGTAGGAACCATGTCCGACCAGGAAGGTGGCAAGAAGAAGCCCCTGAAACAACCTAAGAAGCAGGCCAAGGAGATGGATGAGGAAGATAAAGCTTTCAAGCAGAAACAAAAAGAGGAGCAGAAGAAACTCGAGGAGCTAAAAGCGAAGGCCGTGGGGAAAGGCCCCCCTGGCCACAGGTGGAATTAAGAAATCTGGCAAAAAGTAAGCTGTTCCTTGTTCCTGAAGCCATGATGACTCTTAATTCCATTCATATTTAAACATCTGTATTCCCTGACATAACTTCTTTTGCCACCTATAGCTAGAATGAAGTGTTGTCTTGAAGCCTGTTGTACATTTAAGAGTAAGCGTTTATAAAATAAAATAAAATAAAAAAATAGGCAATGATAGACCTAACCCCTTCTCTTTTCCCCGCTATTTCTTCAGAAAACTTAAAAACATAAATATGGCTACAGAGGCCTTGGTCACAAATATCTTGTAGTCCTAGAACATTAAGGCTAAAAGTTATAAAATAACTGAGTGAAAGATATGAACAGACACTTCTCAAAAGAAGACATATGAGCGGCCAACAGATACATGAAGAAATGTTCAACCTCACTGGTCATCGAGGAGATGCAAATTAAAACTACATTGAGACACCACCCAACTCCAGTCAGAATGGCCATTATCAATAACTCAAAAAATAACAGATGCTGGAGAGGATGTGGTGAAAAGGGAACACTTCTACACTGTTGGTGGGAGTGTAAACTAGTGCAACCTCTGTGGAAATCAGTGTGGCGATTCCTAAAAGCTCTAAAAATCAACCTTCCATATGACCCCACAATCCCCTTACTGGGAATATGCCCTGAAGAACTCAAATCACTCTATTAAAAGATACCTGCACACATATGTTTATCGCAGCATTATTCACAATAGCAAGATCATGGAACCAACCATGCTGTCCATCAAAAGAGGACTGGATTTTGAAAATGTGGTACATAAACTATGTCTTTTTGTTTTATATTCAATATTTTTTATTATGATATTGTGGGGTACAGTTAAGGGTTAGGTATACAAATATGCTTCGTTCAGGCACCCTTGTTGATAAGAGGTGTCTCCCCCTCCCCAGACAGATATTGTCTACCATTAATCCCATCTCCCTCTCCCTCCCCCCCATCGTTTCCCACCACTGTCAGTCATTTTCTTGTGGTAGTACGTTGGATGATCAAGGTCTACTATATGAGTGAGAACATGTGATACTCAGTTCTTTGTTTCTGGGAGAGGTCACTCGGTGTTATAGACTCTAGTTTCATCCAGGTTGTCAGCAGAAAGTTGTGTTAGCGTTATGAGGAGCTAGCCGCTGATAGTTTCCTTATGCTGTCTACCTCTTTTTCCTTCTAGAATATATATGTGCCCTATCTCTTTGTGATAATAGAGGTCCTTCAAGGTAAAATGAATATAATCTCTTTACCATGGCACCTTCCTTTATATTGTCTGATAAAAGTCATCTCTCCAACTGTGGGATATCCATGATACATTTTTTTCAGAATAGTAAATGGGAAAACATGTTTTATGACACATGGAATTTGGAGCCAAGGTGATCTCACTTTGAATATTGGCCCTGTTGCCTATGAGTGGAGTAGTGCTAGACCTGCCCTATATCACATTTCAGCCATTTTCTCCTTATGTAAAATGGCATTATTATAAAATCCTTTGCATGATTTCTTGAAGAGCTAAAGGATATCATGACAGAAACTAAATTTTGTTCTTTACATGTCATGTTTTAGTGGATGCAGCAGCAATTTCAATGTAATTGTGTTTGCATTTATAAAGCTTCACTTATATACAGGAACCAAAGCATATTTTTTACAACAAGCTTTATGATATTTAATCTTTCCATTTAATTGGGTCATTTTATATAATTTTAGCTTTCCTACTTGACTATATACTTCAGATACCAGTGTTATGGTATCTCACAAATTACTTACTGATCAGACAATAAATACTTTTGAATAAATAAGATGTGAACAGTTGAACAGATAAAATCTAAACTCTTCAGTTTTATTCTTGATTGGCGATAAGAATGGTTCTGAAGTCAATGTATTCAACTTCATTGAACTGGTTTAACTTTTCCTATTTTCTGAACCAACTTTGTGTTAAGTTCATCCTCCATTCTGTATAACACAATATCTCAGAACATAAACTTTAATTATTTAACAACCATGTGAATATTTTCCTAGTTTCAAAATTCTGTTAAATCTTTTTTTCAAACTTAGAGTTTCCAACTGATGACATAATTCAAGCACGTGTAGAGCACAAACTTTCATTTAAAATCCTGCTCTGTCTTATACATTTGAAAATCTAGACCGAGCATGGTGGCTCAACCTGTAATCCCAGCACTTTGGAAGGATGAGGTGAGAGAATCGCCTGATTCTGGGAGTTCGAGAACAGCCTGGGCAACTTGGCAAGATCTCATCTCTACAATAAATAAAAAAAAATTAGCCGGGCATGATGACACATGCCTGTAGTTCCAGCTACTTGGAGGGTTTAGATGGAAGGACCGCCTGAGCCTAGCAGGTTGAGGCTGAGGTGGCCGTGCCACTGCACTCCAGCCTGGGTGACAAGAGTGAGACTCCAACTCAAAAAACAAAGAAAGAAAAAAAGAAAATCTAAATGCTTATATCTGTCAAAGAAGCAGAAACAAAGTATCCTCTGGATCATAATAAAAAAGCCCTTCAAAGTTTTATTTTGAAATGTGGGTAATATGGGTAATTCTGCTTGAAAACCAATTAGAGATATAAAAGTGGGTATTTAGGAAAGCTCTGGGAACACATGTACTTAGATTTACCAGATTCGTCTGCTATAAATCTTAATGCTAATAATATAGAATGCCAGCTTGAGCGGACCATAGAACTTGCTTTTGTGTCTTTTAGCTTGCAATGTATTTGTGTTACCCGAATTAGTTTCTTTTAGCAGTTTGCAGGACTTGAATCAAATATTAACAAGGCTCAAGCACATAAACAGTAATAGCGCTTATTTGAAGAGGGTAAACCTCTCACCGTAGTTTATCTGCAGCTCTCAGACTTAATAGATGGACCCTAGGGAGCCAAGAAGAAAAATAGAACAGATTGTAGAGGATAAAGGCCAGAACTTGTGTGTACATTCTGGTGGGAACTTAATTTCCCTGAGAGCAGATTGAAATATTTCTCTTAAATTGCCTTTTCTATTAAAAAGTACCATTTTTACCAGGAAAGAGAAATGTTTCATTCTGATGACCATAAAAAAAAACACAGGTCTATTTTTAAGTTTAGATAGCAGAATTAAAAGGTGAGATTTGGTTTTAGAAGTCATCTTTTGTTTCCTTGTTTAAGTGATAATAGTTCTCAGGAAAGGGAGTTCTTTAGATGAAGAACTCCCTTTGCTTCATGATAAAATAAAGGGAACTTTTGTTTGTTCATAATTTTAATAAGACTTTTTACTTAAGCAAGTATTTCAAACTGAACACTTTTCTGTTTCCCGTGTCTACTTCATCTTGAGGCTAACGGTGTTGTTAGATATTACCGTGTGTGTGTGTCCTTCAAGGACTTTGGTTCCTCTATCCCATTATTAAGAAAACCACTGATTTTTAATTTAAATTTAAAAGGTAAAAGTGACCATATGATACTTCATATGTTTATGACCTTAAAACTGTACCCCTTCCCTTTTTTGCTGGGAAGGAGAGGGGTGCATTATGATTTAGTAGATGTAATATGAATTTAATCCTGATAAAGAAGGATAGACTGTTACATTGACTATTACAATAGGCATCGATCAAGAAGACGTTAACATTTCCCTCGGGTTGGCTAAACTTTAGACAAGTTTCTTTCCCACTACAGACCCCTGACTTCCCTTTTAAACATAATAATAATTGGCCAGGCTTGGTGGCTCAGCCTGTAATCCCAGCACATTGGGAGGCTGAGGCAAGTGGATTGCCTGAGCCCGCAGGTTCGAGACCAGCCAGGGCAATTTGGTGAGCCCTCATCTCTACAATAACTAAAAAATTAGCCGGGTGTGATAGTGGGTGCCTGTAGTTCCAGCTACTTGGAAGGCTGAGGCAGAAGGATTGCTGGAGCCCAGCAGGTCAATGTTGGGGAGGCCGGGAGTGTGCCACTACACTCCAGCCTGGGTGATGGAGTGAGACTCCAACTCAATATATAAATATAAATAAAAGCATTATTTTAGGAAACTTGCTAGTGTAAACTCTTTCTCTGCCCTCTTGAGATATAAATCTTCTCCAGTCTGTTGCAGTTTTACAACCTAGGAATGTCTTTCTTAAGTCATACCTCTGAATTTAATCATAAAACTCTTCTGCAAGTCTCGAAGGGAGGAGTAGTAGCTTAACTTCCAGAAGGGGATAATTAGCAAGCAGGGATGACCTAATCACGTTGACCAAAGTCCACTCTAATGTCCTCCCATACTTTCCCACTTCCTAAACTAGCTCATAAAAATTCTCCCACCTTTGTTTCAATGGGGTTGAATTCAGTCCGTCTTTCCTATTGCGTTAGCTTTAACTAAAGTTTTTCTTGATTGTTTAATTCCCTCCACTGCAATTTTTCTTTGGCAGCATTTAAAAGCTATACAGTCTATGGCAACTTACTTAGTTCCACATTCCAGGCTAGTTATTTTCTTTGTGGATAAAAGAGATTGCTATTATCTTAAGGGTTAAGCTAGATAATATAAGGAAGGCTTTTTTACCAATACATAATAAGTATTCATATTCGTGGGGTACATGTGATTTTTGATACATTCATATAGTGTGTAATGATTAAATCAGGGTAATTAGAATATTCATTACCTCAAATACTTATTATTTCTATGTGTTTGGAACATTCCAAATCTTCTCTTCTGGCTATTTTGAAAGATATAATAAATGATTGCTAAATATGGTCTCCCTATTGTGTTGCCAAGCATTAGATCTTATTTCTTTTGTTGTTGTTGTTCCTACTTACCATCCCCTTTTCCCTCCTTAACCTCCCACGACTCTTCCCAGCTTCTAGTAACCATCATTCTATTCTCTATCTTCACGAATTATTTTTATCTCCCTAATATGAATGAGAATATGCAATATTTGTCTTTCTGTGCCTAGCTGGTTTATTTTATTTAACATAATGTCCTTTAGCCCATCCATGTTATTGCAAATGACCTACAATCCCTCTTTGGACACTGGCAGAATTCTGCCCTGCCCAGAATTCCCCAGAACTTTGACACTGTTCCACCGTGGCAAGGCAGAACTGAGTTTCAGTGCAATGCCCATACTTGCTTTGCTGTCTCTGTGCTGCGCTGCCTGGGGATGGCGGAGGGACACTATAGGTAATACAAGGCTGTCACTTCTACCCTCTTCAAGGCCTTATTCCTTGTTATTATGTGTAATCCAGATACTGTGATACATCAACTGATTTTTGGTTCTTATGTAAGCGTTCTTTTGTATGGATGGCTGTTCAATGTGGTGGTCCCACAGGGGAACAATCACTGAAGCATTCTATTCCGTCTTGCTCCTCCTACTTCCTCCTAATTATATTTTGTACCCATTAACACATCTCTTTTTATCACCTTCTCTCCTCTACCCTTCCCAACCTCTGATAGTCATCACTGTACTCTCTACCTTCATGAATCATAAGGACAAGTTTTCTAGCAAGCCATTTTTGTTATGTGTCCATTTCTGAGCAAATGTGAAGTGTCAGTGTTATCAAAGTCTGACAGTGAATTAAATTAAAACAAATGCTCATACACAAGCATCAATTCCTTCTTCATCATCTCTTCCTTCTACACCTACAAAAACCTGTGACTCTTACTTTTAACAATCTTCAAAGTAGGCTTTTGTTGTAGGTCTGTGTGCTTTAAAAAAAAAAAAACCTAATACTTTCTTAGCAGTTTACATATATTAACCCATAATCTGTTAGTATATGATAAGAGATTAAGTTCCTCATAGGCACTGACTGACAATATATTGTATATCCTTAGAGAGTACTGTGTTTCACAAGAACAGATGCTCTGTAAGCAACTGGCATTTCAAACTTAATTGAATTGTAGTGTTGCCTACTCATTATATTATGAAAAGAAAGAAGGGAGAAGAGGAGAGAGAGAGAGAGGAAAATGAAGAGATAGAGGAAGGGGAAAAGAGACAGAGAAAGAATTCTGCCAAAAGACATGAATTTTATACATTTTATTTTATTTTATTTTATTTTATTTTTTGAGTTGGAGTCTCACTCTGTCACCCAGACTAGAGTGCAGTGGCTGCTCCCGGCCACTGCAGCCTCGACCTGCTGGGCTCCAGCGATCTTTCTGCCTCAGCCTTCCAAGTAGCCAGAACTACAGGTGCGCGCTACCATGCCCGGCTAATTTTTTTTGATTTATTGTAGAAATGAGGTCTCACCAAGTTGCCCAGGCGAGTCTCGAACCCGCAGGCTCAGGCAATTCACTCACCTCGGCCTCCCAAAGCGCGGGATTACAGACTGAGCCACCAAGCCTGGCCGAATTTTATAAATTTTCAACTTCTTCTCTCTGGTGAATTTCTTGTACCTCCAAGTGCATGTGTTTAATAAACCATCTTTATTTGCATATACACTTTTGAGTGGATGGAGGTTAATAGTACAAATTGTTGAACCAGGGAATTCAACAGGACAGACAAGATTTACATAGAGAAAGTAGGGAAAAGAGATTAAGCTTTCAGCTTGGGAAGTATTTGTCTCTGTAAGATTTTTTTTTTTTTTTAATTTTAAAGATGTGGAGTACAATTCAGGGTTATGTATACAAATGTTCATTATGCTGTTACCCTTGTTGATGAGGTGTGCCCCTCCACCCCGGGCAGTTTCCCACTACTGCCAATCCTGCCCCCACCCCCTGCAGTTTCCCACTACTGCCAATCTTTTTCTTATAGTACTATGATAATTGTTTAAGGTCCACTTATGAGTGAGAACATGTGGCACTCAGTTCTTTGTTTCTGTGACAGATCACTAAGTATTATAGACTCTAAGTTCATCCAAGTTGGTGCAGTTTTGTGGTAAAAACTTTGCATAAGTAAAATTTCACCAATTACTTAAATAAGTTACAGCTGGACCTACATCCTTTTGTTGAATGTTAACCCTCACCCCCCCCAAAAAAATCAGATTTTCTTTTTACTAGAAAATTACTCTACCTTAAATAAAAAGTTTGCAGATGAAAACCTTAAATATGGTTAAAGTTAAACTGATTCATATAATAAAATTTCAAGACATAATAGTTGATATTCATTTTCCCTTTCCTTGTGAGTCAGAAGATTATAAAACAGGAAGCTGTGCTAATCAAAGTCTCAAACATGAGACACCAAAACATGAATGGGCAAGAGAGAAAGCAGTTTGCTTAATAGCAAACCAAAACTAGCAGAAGCCTGTTTACTAAGAAAACAATGAGAGAAAAGCTTCCCTAAGGGTAGGATATAAAACTATGCAAGTCTGAAATGAACATCAAAAGTTTTGAAAATTGGAAAACTGACTGCAAGGGTTTGGATTGTTTATTCATTCACGAATCCCATTTTTTTTTTTAGAAAAAATAATGACTCGAACTTGAACTGATAGTTGATGGAGATTTTTTGTTGTTGTATAAAATTTACCTTAAGATTAATTGTTGGGATTTTGATTTATGCGGCCTACTTTAATACAACAGCAGACATTAATAGATCTATGTATTGTATGTCAATTGAAATTCAATGACTTGAGCAGGGAGTTAGTCTCATATCATAGAACTCAGGGCTCATGACCTCACTTTTCACCATTATTTATATAACAAATGATTTTTTTATCATAAGATTATATATGAAGGAGAAATCGCATGTGTATATTAGGTACTGCATTTCCTACCATCTTAAAGGAGTAATGGTGAAACTACCTCTGTGAAGGTAGAGAAATGACTGTTAAATACTTAACTATTAACAGTAGCTTTCTTGCATTTAATTCTTGGATAACCTTTTATTTAGAAACAAGAAAGAAGTAGAGTAAAACTTTGCATTTCAAAATTAAAATTTTTAAGAAGCTCTTCCCCATAGAACTAGCTAAATAAAAATTTAAGAGCTACTATTTAAAAATATATTTAAAAATTCTAATTAAAAAGATGTTATAAGTTAATGTTTTTAGAAAAAGACCTATAATTTAAAATGAAGTAATTTTAGTTACTAATTAACAAATGATACAAGTGGAAAAATTCAGATGAACCTCTGATACACTAAAAATAATGTAATAACTTTGTGTGAGATTGCTTCTCGACCTTTTGGCTAAGATCAAGTGTAGTCATAAATTTTTGCGGTAAGAATTGCTTAATTTTCAACTAGAACAATAAATTGTGATGTTTCTGTATGAAAATATAATTGAATATTTATCCCTGTAACCTTTT
>CAUYQG010152981.1:0-27123 GCA_963574415.1 Tarsius wallacei
ACTGTCAAAACTTTTATTAGCCGGGGTTGGTGGCTCAGCCTGTAATCCTGTGCCTTGGGAGGCTGAGGTGAGTGGATTGCCTGAGCCCGCGGGTTCGAGACCCGCCTGGGCAACTTGGCAAGACCTCATCTCTACAATAAATCAAAAAATGAGCCAGGTGTGGTAGCGCGCGCCTATAGTTCCGGCTACTTGGAAGGCTGAGGTGGAAGGATCGCCGGAGCCCAGCGGGTCGAGGCTGCGGTGGCCGGGAGCGGCCACTGCAGTCTGGGTGACAGAGTGAGACTCCAACTCAAAAAAAAAAAACTTTTATTAAAGTTACTGGTATGCATCACTGACAAAATAATAATAATAATAAAAGTATTGCATTTTTAAAAAAGATTTTTAACAGTATTTGTTTCTTTTAAGTCCATCAGTTAGCTACTTCTCACTTGTTGCCATACCCCTAGAACTTTTGTGTCTTACTTTCTTCTATTTTGCCAGCCTTCCCAATAGTATTTCTTCAAAGTTGCATTACTATGGGTACAGGGTTGACTTGTGGGGTGATGAAAATTTCTTGCAACTAGTTAGAAATGATCGTGGCATAACACAGTAAACACAGTAAATACCAGTGAATTGTACATTTTTAACTGCTTAATGGGTTCATTAGTGTTATGTGAATTTCACTTCAATTTTAAAAAAAACAGCATTACTATGAGTTAGCAATGCAAAAAATCTTCAATTTGTAAACAGTCTCATTCTTGTCTTTTAATATGCTGCTGCTACTTTTTTTTTTCATGAACTTGGCTTTTTAACCTTTCTCCCACATGCCATTGAAATCAATAGCAAAAGGTGGGTTCAGTCAACTTTGTAAAGGTTAGGACTCGGCAGTGATACTATCAACATTTAGTCACAGTTTATTTTTTAGCTATAATTCCTACTAGTTAATCATTCTCTTTTCACCTTTTGAAGGGTACTCTCTTATTGGTGCCTATTCTTTATCTTCCTAACCTTTTCTTGCTCTTGAATCAAATTTTGCCTTAACATGGTGATTATCTGTCCCCTGGAGATTTCATAAAAACAGTACCTCTAGAGAACTTTAGTCATTAAGGCTTACTTGTCCCTGATATAGACTTGATCATTTCTATTCCTTTCATTTTAATGGGGAGGGGTAGCAAATCAACCTCCAGAAACAGAAGGGAGAAAATTTTCCTCCCTGTGCATTTTTGGAGTCAGATAGTCTTGGTTCAAGTTCTGCTTCTCATTTTATAGTTCTCCCATAGCATCTGAACGAACTCCTCGCCTTCTTTACTATAGACCCTGAGCTACTTGTGACCCTTGCATAGGGAAATAGCTCTTTCTCCCATCCCCATTATACATAAATAAATGCCAGTCAAGGAAGCACCAGTTGGAAGAATGAGTGTAGACCATATTTGATGAATTTCAGGATTCTTTCTCTGTTAGGCACAGGAAGAAAAAGCAACCTTAATATGATAAAATTTGTAATTCTTCTTTGTGATCTTTATTTTTTGACTACAAAGTTTTTGGTTTTTTTTAATTGCCCAAAGTAGCATAGAAAACCTAACTATTGTGCAGAAATTTGATAAAAACTGTTGTGGTCCTTTTACTTTGGGGGAGGGGAAAGACTTAAACTGAAGATTTTTTTTAAATGGAAAATTGAGTTGTGCAATATTTCTGATTTGTTTTTATGAAAGTGAGATCACCTGATGTCCTATCAGGAGGTAGCAGGGTTTAGAGAAAGAGCTTGGACTGGGGATCAGGCAACAACACAGGTCCTGGCTCTGCCACTAACTGGGTGACCTTCAGCAGGCTACTTCTCCTAGTTGGGTCTATTTATTTACCTGAAAAATGTAAGGGTTGAACCTACACTTTCCCAACCACCAACCCACTCCCCCCCTTTTTTTTAAACTCAAGAACTCTCTTTCACAGAACAACTCCACTGTCCAGGATTTAAAACAATTTTTTAAATTATTTTGTGTGAAATAGTTTTAGGTAAAGAAAATTTTTAGATCAGTATTTTGATAAAAATATATTAACATAACTTTAATAAAAATAATTAATATATAATCAGAATCCTATATTTCCTTTTGTGACAACACTGGGTTAGAAAATACTGAATCATATTGTCTCTAAGTCAATGTTTTTATTTAGAGCTTATTTTTTCCAAAAAAATTTTATTTAGAAAAATATAGCTCCCCTACATCTTTAAAATAATAAAATAAAATAATATATATAGCTCTATGATAGGTTTTTGCTTGGGCCCTCCTACTGAAGAGAATATCACAAGTCTGGATACTATGGAGTAGACTGTTTGAAGGATATAATTAAGTCTTTTTCAAAAGCCATACAAAGTATGTCAGTGTATGTTCTTATAAAATAAGGATTAAGGAATTTTTGGTAGAAATATATAGCTCTTAGTGCTGGTTCTAAATAGAGATTGGATAAATAGTTGGATGGAGAATGGGTTTACTGTAACTTCCAAAGTATCTTCAGTTTGTGTTCATGAGACCGTATACTGAAAATTTCCTTGATACCTGCTGTAAGGCTTCCCCGTGGAATTCAGAGAGAAGCTGTCTATGAGTGGCATAGGAGCAGCAGACAGTGGAACGATGCCAGTGCTGAAATCACAAGGCCCATGTTTAAGTCAGCATCTGGGGGGCTAAGGTGGGCAGATTGCTTGAGACCAGGAGTCAGAGATCACCATCACCCTGTGCAGCATGCTGAAATCTTTTCTCTACAAAAAATTTTTTAAACATTAACCAGGCATGGTGACATCTGCCTGCAGTCCCAGCTACTCAGGGTGCTGAGGTGGAAGGATCGCCTGAACTTAAGGGGTCAAGGCTGCTGTGAGCTGCAATTGTTATGATTGTGCCAGTGTATTCCAGCCTGGATGACAGAGTGAGACACCAAATCAGAAAAAAATAAGTTGCCTCTCTGCACAAACAGATTTTTCAAGAGTTGTTCACATGCCCGCATGTTCACATGCCTGGATGTTGAAGTTATGGGAGATTTTTTTCCCCTCCTTTTTTGGTTTTGAATTTTGCCAGATTTTCTTAGCACACTTATATAATCAAAGACAACAGAAGAGTAGCAAAAAAAAAATAAGACTTCTTCTACAAGGATTTATAATTTATGTTGCCTCAGATTTGCTGGAGATGTGCTGGGATCTCAATGAGATCAAACCAGCATTGGGTGAGGCCAGAGGTGCCACTCACCAGTGGTTAAAGTTGATGGGGAGGTAAACTTGGGTACTGTCCAAACTGGCAGTAAATACACATTTATTCTTCCATAATTCGGTAACTACTTATAGACTGTCAACTGTGTGCAAAGTGTTGTTTGAGGGTCTAGGCAGCCAATGATAAGCTCCAACATGGAGCTTCTGTTATGGGAGAATTCTGTAGTAAGTATGAAAATTTCTACAAAGGAATTATAAGATCCTAAGAGAGTTTTAATAGCAGAACTGACCAGGTCACACCCCTGGGAGGTGGCTGTGAGAAAGTGACATAGAGTTTGAAATCTGAAGGGTAAGCAATAATTAGCTAAGTATGAGGGTTGAGAGAAGAGAGCATTCTGATTAGAGGAAATGGCTTATGGGAAAACCCAGAAACAGGATAAAGTGTGTCAAGTTCAAGAAATTGAAAGGCCATTGTGGCTGGAGCCAGGAGAGTGAAGGAGTTACTGGCTGTGAGAATTTTATTTACGTTTTTAAAAAACGCTCTGCTCTATAGAGTGTGGACTAAAAAGGGAAGAAGCCCTGCAGGAAGCTATTGCAGTGGTCCCAGTGAAAGAGATGGTGGTCTGTGTGACATTTGGGGCTCCAGGCTTGGGGCATAATAGACAAGTTCCAGAGATAACACAAGAGGTAGAATTGACAAGAATTGTTGCTTGCTTGGTTATGGAGGATAGAATGTTTTCAAGAATGATTTCTATTAGTTGGTGTATACAAATGACCAGGACACATCCCTTCATGACAGCTTTGTGAAGTGAGCAGATCAGGAACACTCATTGTCATTTTATAGATTTGGAAACAAATATATCAAGGAATTGTGTGGTAGCTCCATTCATTCAGTCATATCAATTCTCCTTGATTTGTGTTTCTGAATCAGTGTTTGAATTATGAAAACACTGATTGTCAATGTAGGTTTTGCCTTGCATAAGGAAGTCTGTTAAAGAAAACTGTTGTTTGCTTCAGGGTTTTATGTTCATATGTCCCTATTAGCACTTGAAATGTCAGATGAGATATTACTTTGCTATTGACATTTCAGGTTCCAAGTTAATGACTATCTGTCAGGTGTGGCGGCATAATCAGAAAACTGTTACTGACTGGGAGTATTCCGCTTAAAGATGTATAAGGTAATTTAGATGTTTCATTCTTGACATTCATTATAGTGGATGGTGTTAATATTTAGTTTCTTATTCTGATGATTTTATTTGCTCTCTGTATTGTTTCTGTTTAATTCCTCTCTATATAAATGACTGCCATCCCTAGCAGGAACTCCCAAACAGTACAGCATGTATGATCAGAGGTCTCAGGAATGTTGTTTATGTTCAAGAGTCCAGCTTTTATTTTTTCAGAAATCACTTCAACTTAAGGGTCAATGGAAAGAGACACATTAGACTTATGTTTTCTACTTGGGAAATACATCAATGGGGAGGGTAAGTGGAAATTTGGCATAGCACTGGGTAAGCCATAGCAGCAATTTCAATCTTGGTTAAAATCATACATGCTACAAAAATTAGCTAGAGAGTCTAGCTTGAAAATGGACTAAAAAAAATTGAGGATAGTATATTTCAATTCTATTTAGCATTTTTAAAAACTAGGGTTTTATTTTTATTTTTAGTAATAGTACAAATAGTATAAAAGATTCAGAATACCAAAGAAGAAAAAAAGATAAACCATCCTTCCACCCCAGGGGAATCACTCTTGATAGTTTCTTGGGTATCCAGATATTTTCTCCAGATTTTTAAATAGAGATAGATGATTTTTATGCAAATATTTGTGTAATATAGATAATATCCAACACTTTGTACTTTTCACTTAGGAAATATATCTTGAGGATCTTTCATATGAGTATACGTAAATCTCTTTTAAGGATGATTTCTAATTGAATTACATTATGTTCTATGCAATATCAATCATTAGCATTTGATTATCTTGTGACCTAATAGATGGTAAACTTTTATAAATAGTCCATTACAAACAAGTTCAGAAAGAATGCGTACTCTGTCGGTTGGGAACAGATTTTCTCTCTCTTTCTCTCTCTCTGCACACCATCCTCACCCACACCTATTAAATCAAGCTTGTTTATTGTACTGAACAATAGAGTAAACACTCTTGGCTCTTCTCTGCCCTACTCCTTTTCCCTCTGGTTTTCAGTTAAGCTTGCTTGGTGGATTTGACACCAGCAGATCCAAGGAAAAAAAGGAGAGACAGAAAAAGAGGTCATGGAATTTAAGTTCTCACTTTTTTTTTTTTTTGAGTTGAAGTCTCACTCCTTCGCCCAGGCTGGAGTGCAGTGGCATGCACGCTCACGGCCACCCCAATGTTGGGATTACAGGCATGAGCCATCACGCCCAGCTGATAAATTTATTAATTAAAGGTCAGGCGTTTGCCATATAAGAGTAACTCAAATTTTTAGCACAGTTCCAAGTTACCAGGCACTGTGGAAGTGTGAAGATGTCAGTTTGATCAAAGCATCAAATTGCTACCAGAATGAGATTAGAAGATATTTTTTGCTGAGTGCATGAATGAATATTAATCACAATGTTTATTTTTTTATTTTTAATTAAAAATTTTATTTTGCAGTGTAGTTATTTATTTATTTATTTTTTACAAAACAACCTGAAGTCTGCATCATGACTTGACAGTTACCCACGAGTTTACAACATGTCCATCTCAACAGCATGGGGGATCCACACAAACAGAGGCAGGAGCTTTGAGGGAAGAAGGGGCACGGCAGGAGTGTATCTCAATTCTTTCTCAAAGAAAAGGCAGTAGAACATTCTGGGTCACTGAAAACCTGTGCAAATGGGCTTCTAAAATAAACACTGTACTGTGAGCTGCTGGGCAAGGGACAGGAAAAGGATGTTGATAAATAAGAGGGCATTTTCTTGTGGCAGGAGGTGAGAGGAGGATTACTATTTTTAATGCCTTCAGCCCCAGGACCTCATTATCAAAGGAGACCATGTCCAATCTTGAATCATTTCTCTATTCCAAAGAGTTGCTAGTACCTCTGGAACTTTGAAGATATCATATTGGTCATTCCTGAGTCCCTGTTCTATACCCCATAGCATGTTAAAAGGGGTTGGGGGAAGATCAGAGGGCAGTGGTTTGTGTTCTGTGGCAGTAAAAAGCTTAATTCAGGCTGAGCTCAGTGGCTCAGACTATAATCCCAGCACTTTGGGAGGCCGAGGCAAGTGGATTGCCTGAGCCCACAGGTTCGATACAAGCCTGGGCAACTTGGCGAGACCTTGTCTCTACAATAAATAAAAAACTAGCCAGGTGTGGTAGCGCATGCCTGTACTTCCGGCTACTTGGAAGGCTGAGGTGAAAGAATTGCTGGAGCCCAGCAGGTCGACACTGGGGTGGCTGTGAGCGTGCCACTGTACTCCAGCCTGGGCGATGGAGTGAGACTCCAACTCAAAAAAAAAAAAAAAATTTCAAATCAAATGCTGGGCACCTGTCACAACAAATGCCATGCCTTTATGGTCACCTGGTAGCTTAAAAAATTGCCAAAACATGTCCAGCTAATCAACAAGCCTTGCTAGGAGGTGTTTGTGTTTGGGAGAGAGCCACAGGGCTTGGTATAACTGACAATTCTACAATTGTCAATTCCTAGATTCCTATGGAAACAGAAGGGGCAGAGTCCTGGGTTGCTAGCCTGTTGAGGGCTAGGCAGAGTAGTAGCAAAACTCCAAAGTGACTGCAGAGTCTCTGCAACCAACTTTGACTCGGAGAAAGAGGATCCAGATTCTCACTCTATTCATAGTGGGGGCCAAATCCAGCCCATACCACATGCAGTAGTCCTGTTCATCCTACAGTTGACGGGCAACTCATACCAGGCTAGGGAAGGGAGCTGATTAGAGAAGAAGTCACTTTTCATCTTTTAAATCTTAATTTATATATCTCTATAAATATATATTTATATGTTTGTTTATTTATTTATTTTGAGTAGGAGTCTCACTCTGTCACCCAGACTGGAGTACAGTGGTACATTCACAGCCACCACAGCCTCAGCTTTCTGGGCTCAGGAAATCCTTCCGCCTCAGCCCTCCAAGTAGCTGTAACTACAGGCATGCACCACCATGCCCAGCTAATTTTTTTTTCAATTTGTTGTAGAAATGAGATCTTGCCATGTTGCCCAGACTGGTCTTGAACCTGTGGGCTCAGGCAATCCTCTCGCCTTTGCCTCCTAAAGTGTTGGGATTACAGGCTTGAGCCACTGCACCCAGCCTTAATTCATATTTTAACCTCAAATATGTTATCAGTGCCTCAGATACAATTTAATCTTAAGTCTTCAAAGGCCCCCTGAAATGAAACAAATGTAAACTTCTTTTTTAAGTTTCCTTACTTTCTGGTAGTCAGTTTCCCCCTAGTCTCCAGTTTTTATCCTGATTTAGAGTCAAAATTTACCAGACCATGGGCTTGGGCCTCTCTAGAGGGAAACCAAGGGCTTAGCTCCAGATGAGCTGTGCCAATACACCCAGCACCTGTGACATCCCCAACAGGACCATGTAGTAATTAATCTTTGTCATGCCATAGTACTGGAGCAGCACCCCACTGTGAGCTACACTGGGCCAAGGATCTTAGTCTTGCCCTGCGCTAAGAGTATATCGGGCACAATCTCGTACAGTTGAGCAACCAGCTTAAGTGTGGAGTCATTAGGCGGTTGTTTCAGAGCAAACCCTCACTGACAGGTACATAGTGGCTCAGTCTTCCTTAGTACCAAATGGCCATAGCGTGGGATATCCTGAGTTGTGTTCCTGAGTTGCGTCTGTTCCAAATGTAGTCTCATCTGATACATCTTTGCCAATTTTCTGCTGTTGTGTTAGCCAGGCAAGCACTTCCTGATTTGCTAGTCCATGTAATGACCCTGCCTGCTCATAAGTGGCTGCTGTAAAGGACAAGTAAAAGGGCACTGTCCACATAGTGGCTGGTAAGTGGGGGCTCTTGGTCACTGTAAATGGTAAGGTACATGCACATGAGCTCAGTGAACTGAGCATTAGTATATCTAACTTGGTGAAATTGTGGGACTGGTTTAGTTTAGAGTCAGTGGCCCCAGTACTGCCACCGGTTCTGTTAGAGATTCCAGATGTTTGCTGCAACACAAGGTTCTTCATAATCCATACAGTCTTCATAAATCAAATCCCAGTACTTGGTTCTGTTAATACTCTCTGCATATGTTCAGGTAAAGTTCATTTCACTGTTGATCACTGAGCTGGAATGTAGGATAGGGTGTAGATTGGTGAGAAAGTTGTCCAGCATGGTGACCGTGTGGGAAGGCAGAGCTGCCCTCTTTGCCTACTCTTTTGAGAGCCAAAATTACCCTTTCCTCTGTTGGAACTTCTCCAATTATCAGTAGCTAAAATAAGCTCTCAGGCAGGGTTTCTTCCCCACCCTTAGCCTTGGGCAGCAGTTTCTGGCATTCAGGGATACCAGGGCCTCAGAAACAGATGCCCTCATCAAGATAAAAAACCTATGTTTCATATGCCAATCCCTTCATGGCTCTCATGCCACCATACATCATGTCCACAATGATTGGCCCACTACTGTCTTGCCATGCTGCTGCCCGAAAGTCTTAATTCTGGCCTTCTCTTCAGTATCGGGTCAGCCAATATGTCTTTCAAATTCTTGGAGGAAGCACTGGCATGGCAGGCAGCAAGAAAAGACAAGATGCTTTCTTGTTTCCAAGAGCCAGGTGGACACAGTGAGTAAAGGCATGGCAAGCAAACTCCAGGATCAGATGGGGAGGGGGGGAAGGGAGAGCACTATGAGAGCTGCTATAGGAATGTGAGCTGCTGCCACAGCCCACTCCAGTGGGTAGCCAAGGCTGAAAGGAGATGGCTCACAATATATTTATTTTATATTAACTGGACTTCCAAATAATTATGGGCAGCCTAGTTCAGTAGATGGAGCACTAAATTGGCAATAATGTCCTCCTAAATTCCAACTTCATTTCTGCTACTGATTGGCTATATGTAATAAGTAAACCATTTATTGTTTCTTTGCCTCACTCAACCCTTTGGCCTTGTAAAATATAAATGTGGAACAAGAGTTCTACATGGCCAGCCAAGTCTTCTTTAATATTTAACGTGGGGAATTCTTAGCTCCGGGGCCATTTTTTAATTTTCTTTTCTCTCCCCTTTCTTCCAATAGGCATCTCACTCTGTTGCCCAGTCTGGAGTGCAGTAGCATGCTCATGGCTACCACAGTCTCGACCTGCTGGGTGATCCTTCTGCCTCAGCCTTCCAAGTAGTTGAAACCACAGGCATGTGCCATCATGCTCGGCTAATTTTTTTTTATTTATTGTAGACACAATATTGCTCAGGCTGGTCTCGAACCCCTGAGCTCAAGCAATCCTTTCTCCTCCACCTCCCAAAGTGCTGGGATTACAGGAATGAGCCAACATGCCTGGCCCATTTTTTTTTTAAGATGTGGGGTACAATTCAGAGTTAGATATACAAATGTTCATTATGCAGGTACCCTTGTTGATGAAGTGTGCCCTTCCCTCCCCTGGAAGTTTTCCTCAACTGCCAATCCCAACCCCCTCCCCTGTCAGTTTCCCACTATTGCCAATTCCTTTCTTACAGTATTATGATAATTGTTCAAGGTCCACTTATGAGTGAGAACATATGGTACTCTGTTCTTTGTTTCTGTGATACATCACTGAGTATGATAGACTCTAAATCCATCCAAGTTGCTGCGAAGTCCATATGTTTGTTTTTCTTTATGCCTGGCCCATTTTTTATTTTCTAATAAAGTACTCACGAGGCAGCACATCAATAATGTCTTCTCCTTGCTCCCTGCCATCTCTCGGCTCCGCACTGCACACCCCAACCTCTCCCAAACAAGGGTTTTCTGTGATGCCTAGAACAATAGCGACTATACTTGGAACCAAATCAGTGGACAACTCAAATATCCTGTTATTTATGCATATTTATTCAGATAGCACTTACACTTCTTTCCTAAAGTTAGGTTGCCCAATTATATAGACTTTAGAGGGCAATAAAAAGATTTAAAGTAGTGATAAAAATGCCATGAAGATGGGATCAAATGAATTAATGAGAACAAAGGTTAAGAACTGAGATTCTTTTATCCAGAGAATGGAAAACTCATCTGGGGTGGAGGTGAGCATATTGCAATAATGACTTTGATCCTTGTCCTCACTAAGGTTAGGACAAGAAAGTAATCATGAAGGAATTAATTATGTTAGATATAGGCACAGAGGTCTGTTAAGATGCTAGAAAGGGAATTGTCCTCTCTATCCTGATTTGTCCGGATCTGTTACAGTTATCCAAGAGGCAGAGAAGGGGACTGTCCCTTCAGAGCTAATCAAGTCTGCCAGCTTCCCAGAGTAAAGGTTATTAGCCTGAGTCTTAAATGTCTCCTGAAGAAACATTGTAGTCTCCCTTAAAGTCTTATTTCAGTCTCTTGTACTTTCTGCAGCAAAAACACATTAATGTAGAATGGAAACTCCTCTGTGCCGTTATGCTTATTTCCTCTTTCCTTTGGGAAGGGAGGACAGACAAGACCCCCACCCCAAGTAACATCCCTCAAATACTAAGTTCCTATACCATTGTCATTCTTTTATTATTTTCTTTCTTTCTTTCTTTTTCCTAGCCCTTACTGGGTCTATTTCCCAAAGCCTTAATTATTGTTCTTGCCTCTCTGATTTTATGATAAATGGTAATCCTGACACCTTTCGACCCTGCGAAGTAGAGAATTCTTGGCTTTATCTTTGTATTAAGAATTTAAATGCAATTGAATGTATGAGCAGAAATAGGTCATTTTTCTTCTACAGATCACCAATTGTAGGATTTCTTTTCACAATATCAGTTTTCTGTTGAAAGTACATTTTCGTGAAGCATAAAAAAATTTAATCTTGAGCTCTATAGCTGTCAGAGAAATGAATGGCCTTTTTATTTTGAAATGTCTATCAACAAATCTGAGGACTGGGCATCATTTCTTTCCTTGGTGAACTGTCGGGTTTCTCTTTATGAATCTGGCATGTTAAAAGATGCCTGAAGTAGCTTCTCATTGTCAGGAACTGGTACAAACAATTGTTTCTCCACGTATGGCTTATAGTCCTGTTGCCTAAGACTGAAGAGTATTCTGAGTTGTATTGTACTTAATTAATGCAGATAATTGAATGGAGTGCGCTTTTACATTTATTTTCAATTTATTTTATTGAGTTGAAATTCATATAACATAAAATTAGTAATTTCCCCCTCTTTTAAAAAAAGTTTTATTTTTAAGATGTGGGGCAGAATTCAGGGTTAGGTATACAAATGGTCACTGTACAAGTAAAATTTGGGTCTCACTTTGGTCCCCACTTCACCTGGTTTGAGATCAGGAACTCTTATTGATGCAGTGTGCCCCATTTTAAAGTAAACAGTTCAGTGACGCTTAGTATCTTCACAATGTGCAACCACTACCTATATCAAATTCCAGGATGTTTTTATCACCTCATAAAGAAACCCCATATCCATTTATCATAAAGTCTTGGCAACCATTTATTTGCTTTTTGTCTCTATGAATTTACCTATTCTGGATTTCCATTTTATATACATGGAATCATCCAATATGTGATCTTTTGTATCTGGCTTCTTTTCACTTAGCATAACATTTTCAAGGTTCATCCATGTTGTAGCATTCTTTTTTTATGGCTGAACAATATTCTATTGTATTTACATATCACATTTGTTTATCTATTCATCCATTGATGGACATCTGTGTTGTTTCTGCCTTTTGACTATTTGTCAATAGTGCTGCTATAAACATTTGTGTCCTAGTATTTATTTGATTGCCTGTTTTCAGTTCTTTTGGGTGGAATTGTTGGGTCATATGGTGATCTAATGTTTAACCTTTTGAGAAACTGCCAAACTGTTTTCCTACATTTATTTTTGAAAGAGAATATCCATAATATTAATAAAATGAGCTTGTCTTAGTAAGGGAAGTGCAGCCCTCTGAATCTGAGGAGAATTTTCTGAAGAATCAAAGGACACACAGTTGTTGGCAGCAAAAGTATTTTAGCTAACTGACCTTGCTCCCGGACAGGCAACCAAAATACACTCTGAACAATAACAACAAAAACAATAATAACCACAACCTCCACAAACTACTGGGGAAGGTCTCAAATCAGCCCCAAAGTCCAGTTAAGTTTTTGCCACATCATTTCTTTGAGATACTTCAATCAGCACACACAGATCTCTTGCCCTTTGGTCATGTTCTTACTATAATTAACCTCAAACCTAATGAAGAGAAATGATTTAAATGAGGAATCAGGTTAATTCTGAAGAAAACCTGAAAACAATCTAAGGCTAGCAGAAGTCAGGTTTGCGCCTCCTTCTTCCCGTCAGCATAAGGATCCATATTTTGAATGTCTGACTAATTTTAACAAATTAATTACTATTTAATTGCTATGTAGAAAGACATCTGCCTATTTTCCCAGAAACTGCTACTCTGTTATAGGTAAATTGGTATAAAGACTAATCTAATTTTCCTATTGTAGAAATAGATGAGACTTTAAAAAAAAAAAACTTCATGCCTTGTGTTCAGTTTTCAGAATGCTCCCATAGACATTGCCTTTTTGACACTGATTTTGAGAATGTAGCAGAACCTGAATGATACACAAACCATCCTACAGTGCGAATAAAAGGCTGTAGGGAATAATTCACCATTCCTATAACTACGTTTAATCCAGCTGTGCTGGTCATAGTGTGTGATGGAATTACAACCATAACAGGGTTAAGATGGAATAAATTAGAAACAGAAATCCTACTCTTTCTCAGAGGTTTTGTTCAAGTCAGTATAATTGAGATAATGTGCCCAAATAGTGTACCCAGAAAATGAGCTCATCCATCATGGAACTTGCCATGTTGTAATTCAGAATTACTCCTCAGAATTACAAGCTGTTACAGTCTGAGTGGCATGGTTGCCAGAGAATGAATCCTCAGGGAACCCTAGCTGGCCTGAGTCAGAGGAACTGTTCCTTGGCTGCAAATCCACCATGTCTATAATAGTTCAGCCTTGATCCCTGACATTATGCTGCCTGGGTCACATGCTCTTGGAGAAGATGACTTTAGGTTTAAGTAGAAAGTTCACAAGAGGACAAGGAGGCAGCACAACTAGGGGCTAGCTAGGCAGATGTACTTTCTGGTCAGGTGACATAGGAACAGATTAAGAAGAACAAACTACATGGGGTCTCATTGTCTTCACATAGAAAAATACTTTTCCTTGAGAAGGGCTCACAAATTCCTGAGAAAAGAGTAATAATTACACCTGTGGAGAAACAAAATGTCTCTGAAGTGGAATTGTTGAGCCCACTTACACATAATTGGTTGTGGCAGACAGGAGAAAGCCTGACACCTCAGGCTTTAAACATATTCAGGAAGATTTGGTTCATAGAATAATTTATATTAAAACCTTAAGTCTCATTCTCTCCTTATCTCAGGTTATCACTTTAAGATACTAGGCTAGATAGACCCTTAAAGTTTCATTAACATTTTCCAAGGACTGGATAAATTATTATTTGTGTAAGAATAGACATTCCTCTTTCAGTAATTTATCTTTCTGAGTTATTAAAAACACTTAATGTATTAAGTTATTTTTGATCTTTTCAAAAAATCTTGAGAAATGCATCTGAACCAAATTAGAAACTCAGCAATATTTTTGGATGATGCTCACTGCCCACATAAACTGAGCCATGACTCCACATTTATATTAGAGATTGTCAGATGACATACTTTCAGCTGGCACATAGGGTCATTCCTTCTCTTGCCAGAGCAGAGGGCAAGTTCTTGGTAAACGTGCAAGGTTCATATGACTAATGAGTGTTTGTTTGGCTTCTAATGAGATTCTACATTTCATTACACCAAAACAGGAATCAGGGCATCACATCAACCTTGTGAAAGCCCCAAGGACTATTCCTGTCTCTAATATAGGGAAAAAGAATTACGGAACCTCAATAAAAACAAAAATTCTTAAATGTTGCCATACCACCTAATCCTGCATTCTGACCCCAACAGCAGTACCAAGGGAATTTGTGGAAGGGAAGCCTGGTTTCTCCAGTATCAGTCTCAACATGTCAGGAATGTTTCAGCTCCCATCAGGAAACTACTATCAATTCACCAGACAATTCACTATCAAGTCACCAGACACAAGGTTTACCTAACCCTTCAGAAGCTATTTCTGTAACCCATGTATTCCCAGGTTCCTAGTCTATGACTACAATGGAAAGTATCCTTCCATTTTATACCAAAAATATCATAGTATTCTCTTCTACCAGCCCATTTGCTAGTAATTCACTTCTCTCAAAGTGCTCAACTGTATCTGAAACTGTACTGGGACTACTTTATATGTGCTCTACAACAGAGCTCTACCATGCCTCCCCTCTGGCCTTTACAACTCATTGTTTTGTTTTGTTTTAACTTTCAGATCTCTGTTTTTATTAAGATTTTTTTTTTTAATTTTAAAGATATGGGGTACAATTCAGAATTAGGTATACAGGTGGCCGTCATACAGCACCTCACTGTTTCGACCCTCAGGAAAGCTCTATTATCATAGACCTAGATCTACCCACTGATGCCCACTGTTACTCCCATTTCAGCCCAGGAAAGAAACTTTTGCCTTTGGTACAAGGAAAATATCCTGGTAATGCTTCCTACTTTTTAACGGTGCTAGAATGCAGAGGCAATACCTTTTGGGCCTAGGAATTCCTTACCAAAATGTGTTTGTTGTTTCCTTCTCTGAACTGCTCTTGTCCCTGTTGCTATTTCTGACAAAAATAGAAGCTTAATGTTGCAGCTACCCTGGTGTTGCATAATAATTAAGAAACATAAATTACACCAACAAGCATACCACATTATTTCTTATTATCTATCAGAAGTTCATCTGTGACTCCTCTCTCACTCACCGTGTCTGTGCAGTTGACTCACTTGATTTTTCTTTGGAGAAGTCTCTTATGTCTGACCCTTTCCACTCCCACTACCGCCCCTCTAGTTCTCTGTGGCCTATGCTGATTCAGTAATTCAAGCACAGCATATTCTATCTCTGCCTTACCCACGGCAACTAGAGCAATATTCATAAAGCATAACATCACACCCCTTCTCAAAAGCCTTTGGGGCTTCCCATTTCTTACTATTTACTCTATTTTCTGTTTTTTTGAAAACTTCTATAATATGACCCCCCAGTTAAATGTGTTTTTATCAATTCTAAGACTTTTTTTTTTTTTTTTTAAGAAAAAAGACATTTGAAATGTCTCTAAAGTCAGTGCATCTTATAACTGGCAATCATGGCATCTTGGATTCAATGGTTCTTTTCCTAGTGTACCGTGGCTACAGGATAACTCTATTCCAGAAAACAAGACTTCTCACTGTGCTATACTATAACTCATTCTTTTGCAGTCCCATACTTTTGTTTAGACATTTCCCTGTCTCTGGGTATTCCTCTCCCCTCCTGCCTCCCTTTCTATATCAGCCTATAAAAATTCAGCCCATCATTAAGGCCCAGCTAAAAGGACACCACCTCAAAGTATGCTTTATTTGCCATCTCAGCTAGAACAACCATTCCTCTGAATCCTCAGTCCTTTCCTTGTAACTCTAGCAGCTATTATCACATCGTTCTTTTTAGTTTAAATACCTGTGCTCATATTCGGTCCTGCAAAATGCTTGAGAGGACTGCCAAAATTGTGACATTTTGTGAAAGAACATAGGTTTGTTTCATTAATGTAAATCTAGCACATTTTCAAATCGCTGAAGTACTACCATGCCAGGACTCAGTAAGAGCCCTGGTTTAAACTGCCCTCTAGAGGTAGTACATTATCAGTGAGTCAGGAAAGACCCAAGATAAACAGATTGGTGAGAGATATTGGAGGATAATCAACTGGGATGGGAGCTGCTGAGAGTGGGTGCTAATTAGCCCTGTTAGTGGGAGTAACCACTGGAAAGATCAAGCTCTGAGAAAACGTGTTTCTTAGAGATTGCCAGCCCTGTCCACTATCCTCCGATGAGTCACAGTGATGTCTTGGTAGGGTGAGGCTGAACTAAGTAACAGCTTCCCTCAGGAAATCCAGACTGGACTGGAAGTCCAAGAACTCTGGGTTACCTCCACAGGCACTTCTAGGGAGACGCTGAATGTAGCCCAGCCCCATCGGAGGGCGTAGTTTGGGAAAAGAGAACTACATGTCCATGTCATCAACTGCAGCAGATTCTTCTTCATCACAGCTAATTTTGGACTCTCAAGCTAGACACACAAATCTTTACTGCAAAAAAAGGAAAAGCTTTCTTTTTTGCTTTTTTTCTCAGCAAATTTCTGTGGACACAAGAAGATAAAAATCAACTCAAGTGCCCTCTTGCTATTGCCAGGATATTCTGTGACAGATTAAATGACTTGTGAAATTTCCTGCTTAGTTCTGCTACCTAAGGCAAATATCATTTCTTGTAAGGGACTCCCAGTTACCCAACTTGACTTTCCACTTGACTTTCCATTGGTAACCCCTCCAGCCTCAGTGTGGAGATTCATGAAGCTCAAGGTCTCTGCCAGCTTCAACATTCTAACATCTGCTTGTTGCTCAACATAGCTTGCCTCCAAGTCATTGAGTTTATACATTAATAAGTCTGAAGCTTATTTTCCTCTGGGGCAAATTGGTCAACATGACGTGATCTAGGCTTGTCCCCTGAAATCTTTCCACAGGATGTGACTTCTCTCCATGAATTCACACCAGAAAGTCTTGCACAAGGGTCACAATTGCTGAGCTGATTTCACCAGAAGAAATCATTTTGTCTTAGAATTTTTTCCTCATTATAAAAGTCAAGGCCAGGTCTGGTGACTCATGTCTGTAATCCCAGTGCTTTGGGAGACCAAGGTGGGAGAATTGCTTGAGTCCAGGAGTTTGAGACTAGCCTGGGAAATATAGTGAGACTCTGTCTCTACAAAAATTGAAAAAAATCAATCAGTCATGGTGGCACTTGCCTATAGTCCCAGCTATTCAGGGGACTGAAGCTGGAGAATTGCTTGGGCACAGGTGTTCAAGGCTGTAGTAAGCTATGATCATGCCACTGCACTTCAGGCTGGGTGACAAGGCGAGACCCCATCTCTTTAAAAAAAAAAAAAAGTCGTTAAGTGTTTATTATAAAAATGTAGAAATATAGAAAATTATAAAAAAGAAATTAGTCACTTAAATGCAACCTCTCAGAGGTTCCATTAACAACATAGCATTATGCTTAGCATCATAGCAAGTATCCTTACAATATCTTTTCTTTGTGTGTGTAGAAATATGATTTTTTAAATGTTTGCTATGGAATTGGAATCACACTTTTCAAACTGTTTTTTAGCCTGCTCTCCTCCTGCAATGATGAATGATTAACATCCTTTGTTGTTATGTAACAGCCCACAGAGTAGACTCTGAAGCTAGCCTGTCTGAATATGAATTTTAACTCTGTCATTTATTGTGTGACCCTTAAGCATGTCCTCTAGCTGAAATAGTGCTTCAGATTCCTCATCTGTAAGTTGGGGGTAACAATCAATCCCTACTACACAGAGATGTTTGAATATTTAGATGAGTCGATATTTGTCAAGTACTTAGAACAGTTCTAGCAGGTAATAAGGGCTTCATAAGGCTAATGACAGGTACTGTGACTACTACTACATTTTCTTCTACAACATCATTCTAAAGACTGGATAGAATTATATTGTTTGGACATAGCATAATGTAGTTAGTCAAGGTGCCATTGATGAATAGTCAGTGTTCTGGTTTTTTTGGTATTGTGAACAATACTGTAGCAGACATCCTCCTTCTCTTGCTGTTGTAACGGAAGAGACTACCATATGGGGGAAGGAATACAGTTATGGAAGGTGGAAGAACTATGTTTTACTTTCCTGGTTTTGAGCTTGGTTGGAGAGGCAGAAAGGATGTCAGTACCTCACTTTTGTCTGGAAGGCTGCTGCTCAGAAACTATTCTGGCACTACCCAGTTAAATTGAATCACCAGCAATCCTGTCCTCAGATTCTGATCAGAGAAGGTTCCTGTACCAACCATGTCATATACTTCTGGTTGTTTATCCAATTGCTGCCATGGAATGACTCAGCCCTGTGGGCTGAGCTCTAGAGAAACATTGGTGGCTACTCAGTGAACTGTGATGAATCCCTGGAGCCTCCATCTGGAGGGGATGAGGTCCCATTGGTGATGTTCTACTCTCTCTTAGAGCTGTATTCCTGTGGCCCTCCACCTCAGTGCTACTGGGGAGAGGGAGAAGGAGAAGGAAACTCTCTTGGGTTCTAATCCCCTATCCTTAGTTATGACAATGAATATGATGCATTCTGGTAGAACAGGAACAGTATTCTATCTACAAACTGAGGGAATGAGAAATTTCATGACTTCATGGAACAACTTTATGCAACAAAGCTGTGCCATTGCAGATGAACACTGCCAGTAGGGGACCCTTGCTTGGGGAACAGCAACTGATCAGATCATCTTCATAAGCTGTGAATGGGGATTGCTTCAAATGCCTAGTTCTTAATGTCTTTCAGGTGTCCATGACCAAACCACCTGCTTGGTTCTCAGCCCCTCCTAACCAAAATTTCATAGCCTGACCATAACCTGGAAGACCCACGACTTCTAGATTTCTGCCTTTATTATCGCTTAGGTCCTCTGAAAAATTCTACTCACTTGCTACCCCCTGTGGGGTTCTCAATAAGTGTGCTGCCTAGAGAATTCACTTAACACATGGAGACAGGAGAGCTCTCCCCCAACTTCAAACGTCTCCAATTAACTGGTCATTTAACCTAGTGCAAGGGGGTCTGTTTTTCTGCCAAGTAGGTGGACATTATTTTAGAATACAAGGATGAGGCCACTGGCACTAGATAAAAATAGTGGTGAAATGGGCAAAACTAGTATCTACTGTTAGAAGTCAGGATGGTAGTTACCCTTGATGAGTGGAAAGGGGGTACAAAGGAGGAGGTTTCTGGGGAGCTGGTAACATTCTGAGTTTTGACCTGAGTGCTGATTACATGCGTATGCTCAGTGTTCAGTTTGTGAAAGCTCTATGAACTATGCACTCATGGTAAGTATACTCTTCTATATGTGTTGTACTTCAGTAAAAAAATTTTAAGTGGGAACATTGATAAACCAGATTAAGTGCATTAAAATAAACAGTCTAAGAAGATCTACCTCCGTTAAGACTAGTGGCTTTTTTCTAATAGGGCTACGAGATTTAGCAAATAAAGACACAAGACAGGCAGTGAAATTTGAATTTCAGATAAACAATAAATAATTTAGTTTAAGTATGTCCCATGCCACATATGGAACATGTTTATGCTAAAAAGGTATTCATTGTTTATCTGAAATTCAAATTTAGCTGGTCATCCTGCATGGAAGGATTTGATCTGGTAACTCTAATTTTAAATCTTCAAAATATCATCATCAATATAACAAAGTGAAAAAAGGATATGTAGTGAATGATATATACTAAGAATATATAGTCTTAAAGGGAACACTGAAATGTATGAAGTATAAGAGACAGAGAAAGGAGAAATAAATGCTCTAGTTTTCCATTTTCTCTATTCTTCTTTCATTTCATACCTGAAAGGCATAACATGAATTTAATATATCCAAAGAGCAGTCATTTCAACATTGCCTAAATCTCATGTTTTTCTAGCATTTCACTTAATTTACCCTCTAATCACTAGCCAAGAATAGAACCGATTTCTCAGAGGTAGCTATTGGTGATTGTTTTACACTCCCCTTCTCAGCTTGTTTTGTAGTAAGTAACTTTTCTATTTCAAGTATTTGCCTCCACCCATGAGATCCAAGTAAACCTAATAAGCCCTTTGTGGCCTTCATGACAGACAGACCCCACCACCATGGCAGCAATCATGTGATTAACCCACCCATCTGCCTGCTGTCCATCACCTGACGTCAGTAACAGCGCTTATCTGCCCCTTCGTGATGATGTGGAGCAGACCACCACCCAATCACTTTAATGACATCCCCCCATAAAGGGAAGGATTAAAAGGATTCAAGCAAGGAGCAGCCAGCAGCCATTGCTTTACTAGACTCTAGTATGGCCATGTGCTCTTTGAGCTATGGCTGCCACCATGTTTCCTAAGCTTTGGCCCGTTCTGCTTCGGAGAGGTGAATCAATCTCTCTCTCTCTCTCTCTCTACTTTACTTTCTAAATAAACTAAATTTTCCAATCTAACCTCTGTACAATTCTTTGCATCTTTCACATGACACCAGATCACACACCAGACACCCATAACCTGGGCAGTTCTGATCTAACATTCAGGAGGCCCCCGCTGGGAGTGTGACCTAACAATACCTCTCTTCTGTTGTTCCTTGGTTTCTCATTTTCCACATTTATATCAAAGAAAAGATAAAAGAAAAGGGGGGAGATAGGATAAGTAATAATAATAATAATAAATAATGCTAAAATACTTCACATTTTCATTTAGTAAATTTGAATCTTCAATTCTGTTGATTGGTATTTCTGAAAATATTGTTTCTGCATTTGTCTGTGTTTTTGTTTCTTATTTTTCATGAACTATTTCTTCTCTGTTTCACTCTTTCAGAACTTGGCCTATAACCAACACTTCTCTGTATAATCAGTGTTTTTCCTGCCTCTCCTTACCTTTAGGTTTCATAAAGGAAATGCAAAAAAATCTGTTATTGATCCCAGAAAGGTTCCCTCTCCAACTATATTAACTAACACATATCTGGTATATCTCAGTCATATTTCTTAAACAATTGGTGGATTTCAACCAAAGCTTCAAAATTCCATCTCATTTCCATTTTTATGCTTCCCACACTTCAAGGTGAAGAAGTTCTGGTATAAATTATTTAGTATGACTAGGCTCTGTTAGTACATGAATCGAGTCCATGTGCTTTGATACATTTTCAGGACATAGAGATGGATTGTTAATAAAATAAAACTATTCCTGCTTTTTCCAAGGCCTCCAATAGTGATTTCGTTGCCAAGAGTATCCTTCACTTTAAAGTCTCAAGTTAAAAATGATTTTTTTAAAATGTCCTTTTGTTTTAACAATAACTACATGTGCTGCCACACTTGCGGAAAGGAAGAAGGGAAAAGAACATTGAATCCACATAGAGGTGAGATTATAATGTGTCTTTCAACAACCCACATTTGGAGCCACTGCTTTAAAGGCTAACCATCCTAATCTTTTCAGGTTAGTGGTTTTCTGCAATGTTGTCAACTAAACTATATTTCTGATTGAATCATTATACCAATCACTGATCTACTCTACATGACTTGAGGCAACACTTCTCCCTAATTATCTTTCTCACAGTTCATTGAATTAATTGGTTATCATGTCATGGAGACAACTCTTTTTCTAAACCGTAAAAGAGACGTATATAACCTTAGTCCTTATGTTAACAAGTTTCACTGGGGGGGGGGCAGGGAGGGGAAGGGAGATGGGATTAATGGTAGTCAATATCTCTGGGGAAAGGGGGGCACACCTCATCAACAAGGGTACCTGCACAATGAATAATTGTATACCTAACCCTTAACTGTACCCCACAACTTTAAAATAAAAAATATATATTTAAAAAATGCCTTTGTTCAAAGAGAGAGGGGGAAGAAAAGAGGCAGAATGATAAAGTTTTAATATGTACAAAAAGAATTTATAAATACACAAAAGACAAATTAGCATGAAAGCATAATGAGGTAGAAAAGCAACATTAATTTTTATGAAACAGTATTAGCATAGATACATTAAATCTAGTAGCTCTGGATTTTTCAGAACACTTCATAAGCATTAGTGAAAGATCCATTAATCAATACATAATTTATACAATTGCAGAAGCCTTAACAACTCTAATAGTAACACTAACGTTCTCTGGCAAATGCAATAGTGACCTTTAGCAACTAGATAAGCTCCCAAGAATGTTCTGGGTTGTTAGCAATTACTTGCTTTTGTAGTCCCTAACATTTCTAACATTCAAAAGTCTCCAAAATCTGTTCCCACTTACTTTCCCAACCTTATCTTCCAGAACCTGCTTTGGGGTCTATTCTGATCAGATCTCTTTTCTTTTGCCTGGTTATATTATTACATTATTTTCTGTACCACTAATGGGGTATTTTATTACATACCAGATTATACTATCTTCTGCACTGTTTTCCTATAGAGTTATTTAGTATTCATGAGCAGAAGAACATACTTTTGTAAACTATAAAGCATCCTACCAGTGTAAATATATCAGTCTCCATTAACTAGATTATAGCCCCTTGGAATGGGGATTGCTTATACATTTTTATATGACATTTAGGAAAGCAGTGTGTACTATGTGGTCCCCCAATAAATACTTTCTGACAAATGAATGCATGGAAGACTGTTAGAATTACAGTGAAACCACCCGAGTTTGCATTTGCCACTTATTACCTATCTGACATTGGGCTAGTTATTTAATATCTGTGCCTCAGTTTTATCTATAAAATGGAGATAATAACGTTATCAACTTCATAGGGTTGAGAATTAAAGGAATTTATACATGTAAAGTACCTAAAACAGCTTGCTTAATACATAGCAAGTGCTCAATAAATGCTAGCTAGTTGAATGAATGAATAAATGAGACGGAATGGATTTCAATTAAAATCTAGAAAAAAATGATGTCACCTTTTGTTATCCCTGGAACTGTGATTATAAAATAATATGTAGTACACAAGAATGTTGAGGGAAATTAGTATATCTCTTTAAGATATAAGCCATTGTGTATATATTTATTCCTAGAGATATTTTTCAGAATGAAGCTTATATTATGTATTACTTAATTTGTATTTTCAATTCAAAAATTACATAAGACCTATCTAAAAAGGATTTTAGTACACGTATTTTTCTAAACATCACATTACTTTTAGATCTGAATAAATAACAGTTGCTGAATATTCCTGACCTTAGTTTACATTGTTTAGATCTGGGGTCCTCAATCCCCAGGCCACGGACCAACACGGTCCCACCGGTCCTGGCCTGGTAGGAACAGGGCTGCACAGAAGTAGGCGAGCGGCTGGTGAGCAGAGCTCCGCCTATTGTCAGACCAGTGTCTGCATTAGATTCTCGTAGGAGCCTGAACCCTGTTGTGAACTGCGCATGTGAGGGAGTTAAGTTGCGCGGTCCTTATGAGAATCTAATGCCTGATGATCTGAGGTGGAGCTGAGGCGGTGATTAGTAGTGAGGTTTGACTGCACTTCCCCACACTCTCTTCCCTCCCCCCGCATCCCTGTCCGTGGAATAATTGTCTTCCACGAAACGGGTCCCTGATACCAAAAAGGTTGGGAACCGCTGGTTTAGATGGTGGTACTTAAAAGCAGCAATTGATTCCAGACAATTTGCTCTTGATATCTATGTTAATCTATTTTTTTCATATATATAGGTAAATTTTGAAGTGGAAGTTGACAATAACAACTTCATGGTGACTTCTAAAATTTTATCAAAATGTTTATCTTGTCTAAATATTTTCTTTTACACCATTCAAATTTATCTCTTACAGAGAGAGAATGTAAAATTTCCTGCCGTAATGAGTTACACGTATATCGGCCTCATATCATGTCGAATGAGGTTTTTTTGTTGCTCTGTGGAGCCATCTGCTGGTCAGTGATGTGTTTTATGTACCTATGTAAAAGTTTTTCTCTGAATGTGTTTTCGGGCTCTAACAAGATCAGATACTTCCCATAAGGGAATTTGTGGCCCAAACAAAACCTAAAGAAAATGTCTTTCTAGAAATAAATAATTATAGTAACTTGGTAATAGTGTTATGGAGAAAACAATCGTGTTTAGAAAATGCATAGATCTTAGATTTTGGATAATTGTTTCATTTATCCAAAAAAGTTTTGCAAACTTCTTCCTACTAATAAAATAGAAACACACACACAATTATATATACTTTGTAGTATATAATTTTAAAAATCTTGTATAGTCAATGCCTTTCTACTTACTAAAATTAACGAAGTCAAAACTTTATTTTTCTTTTGCAAGGCAATTACATTTTTATCACTTATGATTAGCATTTCTCCTTTAGCATTAATATGAACTCATAACCTTTTATAGTCTCATCTTGTTCCAATTACCCATTATTACTGGTATTATTTCTTTTTTGATACCCAAATGTTCATAACTTGTTCAGGGGAAACTCCCTTATATAGTGTCATTTGTCCTCTAAGCACTTCTGCCCTTGCATTCTATCCAAACAAACTGATGTTTCAGATCCAACATAATTTTTTCCTGCCCCCAAATTATACAGTCAACTGTCCTCCAAGAATCCTAGTCCATTTTAATGGATAATAGGATTAGAGACTAAAAGCTGGTTGCTAAGGGTGCCTACATGAGATTTAATTATGGGCAAAAATGCTATTGTTGCTGTTACTGTTGGTTATAACAGAGCTAGATAAATACATGTTTTAAGGTTATGCATACACATTGATTTTTTTCCCTCATTGATAGGCAGCGTTATGTTTCTGTACCTACTTTTATTGAATTATGTGTCGTCTTTCTACCATTATGATGTTCCCCTGTGTTATTTAATGCACCATCTTTGGTAGATATTTATTTTCATTTCAATATTTTGCTTTTAACAATGGGACAATGGAATCATTACAGGTAAGTTTTACACACATTCATAATTATTACCTCAGAGCAATCTGCTTGAAGTTTTTGATGTGTACTGCGGAAATGCAGAAACCAGAGTGTTCCTGAGAGGGAGTTATTGGGATGGTGTGAAAAGAGCACAGAGCCAGGAGTTAAATAGTGATTAAGTACCCAGCTCTACATAAATCACTTAACCTCATTGTGTCTCAGTTTCCTCATTCGTAAAAGTATGGTAATAACAATAATTAGCCTTTGCAGATGAACTTAACAATTTTAAATAAGCTTTTACAATAATTTATCTCCAGTCTACTTCACAGGAAATTGTTTGAAAGATCAATTAAAATAACCTACTAGAAATACTTTGAACAAGGTAGAACAGACTATACGAATGGAAGGGACAGATGGTTCGCTCCCAACTGTCCTTTGTGCATGGTTCTACTTAGCCAAAGCTGCCTGATTTCCCCTCATGCCCCCATACTTGAACTCTTTAAGCACTCATTCTGGGGTATCCACCACCGTCTGTATGCAAAGGTGATAAGTACATACAGTAATAGGATGTTGCTCACATCTGTCTTAGCTCCTCTTTGAAGTCCATGCTAGCTGCTTTGCAATGATGTTTTATGACTTTTATCTTTGCTCCTGTGTAGTACAGTGTGCTAATAGCATCAAGTTGACCCCTTGGTAAGGAAGGTTAAACAGAACCTGACAGTTTCTGGAAGTCCTTATTTTGTATGACATTGAGCAGCTGAGTTATTAACTCTGAATAAATAAAAATGAAATATAGTTCTGCTTCAAAAATCTTCTTTCTGAAAAAATAAGAGAGAATGATGGGAAAATGTTGGATCAAGTCAAGTCTTACTTTTAAAAATGCTTATCAGTGGAGAAGATAGCATTATTGATTCTGGTGCCTAGTTTCTTTTCTGAAGTTAGAGGGTTTGACCAGATTATCTAAATTCATGAATGCTTCTGCATTTTGAAGAAAAATTTATGAAATACCCTGGATAGTTTTTTTAAAAAACAATTTGATCCATTTAAATAATGTTTCCCCTCTCCATTTCAACATACATCCTATTAAGAATGCTTTGCCACTTTCCACAAAGTCCTGCAAGAGGGAATGTCTTAGTCCACTTTCTGCTGCTATAACAGAATACTACAGACTGGGTAATTTATAAAGAACAGAAGTTTACTTGGCTCACAGTTCTGGAGGCTGGGAAGCTCAAGAACCTGGCATCAGCAACTGGCAAGGGTCATCCAATGGCAGAAGGCTTCACATGGCAAAAAAGAGAGGGCAAGAGCACACAGACAGATGGAAAAAGGGGCCAAACTTCTGTGAAAACTAACCTACTCCCACAATAACAGCATTAGTCATCCATGAGGACTAGGTCCTCATGACGTAATCACCTTTTAAAGACCTCATCTCCCAACATTGTTACATTGGCAATCAAATTGCTGGGAGCAGTAGTTTCTGCCTGCTGCCTGCTGCCTGCACTCAAAATTGCCTGAAAATGTCACCATTTGGAACCCTGTAAGGGTAAAAATAAAACCAATTTCTATAACTGGTATGGAAACTAATCTAAGGGGCAAGGAAGGAATAGCTTTGGCTGACAAGATTAGGGTTTTAGCCCTTTCTAAGCATTTTCCCTTAAAAGTTCTTTACCAGAAAGAAGAGGGAGAGGGCCAACTCCTAGGGAATAAAATTAATTAAAGGTGGTATCTTCTTCTCAAAGGAAGATATTCAAGCAGCCGACAAACATATGAAAAAATGTTCAACCTTATTAATCATCAGAGAAATACAAGTCAAAATTACAATGAAATACCACCTAACACTGGTAAAGATGGATATCATTAAAAAGTAAAAAAAAAAACAAAAAAAAACAGGTGTTGGCAAGCCTCTAGTTAAAAAGTCACACTTCTACGCTGTTGGTGAGAATATAAGCTAGTTCAGTTTTTGTGGAAAGCATTGTGGCATTTTCTCAAATAACTAAAAACTGAGCTACCATATGATCTTGCAATCCCACTTCTGGGAATATACCCAGAGGAACATAATCTCTCTACCTAAAAGACACCTGCACATGTATGTTCATTGCAGCACTATTCACAATAGCAAAAACATGGAGCCAACCCTGATGCTCATCAAAAGTGGACTGGATAAAAAAATATGGTATGAAGCCGGGCTCAGTGGCTCAGCCTGTAATCCCGCACCTTTGGGAGGCTGAGGTGAGTGGATTGCCTGATCCCGCGGGTTTGAGACCCGCCTGGGCAGGCGAGACCTCATCTCTACAATAAATCAAAAAATTAGCCAGGCGTGG